>JAVQJF010016556.1:0-32642 GCA_036023855.1 Gadopsis marmoratus | reverse complement strand
ATGATACCTTGATACCTTGAAAGTGCTTGAAAAGATACCTTGGGATACCTTGAAAAGATACCTTGGGATACCTTGAAAGTGCTTGAAAGGATACCTTGAGATACCTTGAAAGTGCTTGAAAGGATACCTTGAGATACCTTGAAAGTGCTTGAAAGGATACCTTGAAAAGATACCTTGGGATACCTTGAAAGTGCTTGAAAGGATACCTTGAGATACCTTGAAAGTGCTTGAAAAGATACCTTGAAAGTGCTTTGGATACCTTGAAAGGATACCTTGAGATACCTTGAAAAGATACCTTGGGATACCTTGATACCTTGAAAGGATACCTTGAAAGTGCTTGAAAGGATACCTTGAAAAGATACCTTAGGATACCTTGAAAGTACTTGAAAGGATACCTTGAGATACCTTGAAAGTGCTTGAAATGATACCTTGATACCTTGAAAGTGCTTGAAAAGATAGCTTGGGATACCTTGAAAAGATACCTTGGGATACCTTGAAAGTGCTTGAAAGGATACCTTGAGATACCTTGAAAGTACTTGAAAGGATACCTTGATACCTTGAAAGTGCTTGAAAAGATACCTTGAGATACCTTGAAAAGATACCTTGGGATACCTTGAAAGGATACCTTGAGATACCTTGAAAGTGCTTGAAAGGATACCTTGAAAGTACTTGAAAGGATACCTTGAGATACCTTGAAAACATACCTTGAAAGTGCTTGAAAGGATACCTTGAAAAGATACCTTGGGATACCTTGAAAGTGCTTGAAAAGATACCTTGAAAGGATACCTTGAAAGTGCTTGAAAAGATACATTGGGATATCTTGAAAGTGCTTGAAAGGATACCTTGAAAAGATACCTTGGGATACCTTGAAAGTGCATGAAAGGATACCTTGGGATACCTTGAAAGTGCTTGAAAGGATACCTTGGGACACCTTGAATCTGGCTTGAAAGTGCTGGCTGATGACGGACACAGCTGCAGCTAAGCAGAGACGGCCACTAGATGGCAGCATTGGATTACAGTGCGGTCATAGCGCCACCTAGTGACAACAAGAAGTTACTGGCTATATACTTTGAATCAATACTCCTACCAGGTTAATCAGATCCGATGAAGATGTGTCTCAGAATTGTGCCTTTATTCTCAGTACACTCGGCCCAGAGGTGGCAGCACACAGAGTGACAGACAAGTTCTGGGGCGGGGCCTAGGGTCACGCGGTTGCACTTCAGGCACACAGAAAATGTCTGCGGAATTTTACTTTTCTAGTTCACAGATACAGTGCTGTTCTGCGTACTGCGACACCTGTCACTTGGAAAAGGTCATGGGGAGGAAGATGAAGCCATTTTCTTCCACCAACATTCAACTGTCAATGCCGAAGATAAGGTCAACTAATTTAGAGGTCGGCACAGGACCTGTTACACATGAAACCTATAATTACCAGGAAACAACCTCATTTACTTTTCACTGCAGCCCATTCATACATCATTCAGCCATGTCAGCCCGCCTTTCAAGACAATTTCAGTGTCTCATGTGGAAATGGGAGCACTACCTTTCTCCAAGTACCCCGAGTGACCCTGAGCCTTCAGGACAGACCTACACCTTCATGGGTGTTGGCATTGGTCTAAGCAGACAGGAGTTATTTCCTTCCTTCGTGTTCCAGCCTTCAACTTTAAATGGATCTAGTCGAGGTTAAAGAAGAGCTGATGCCTTTCATATCTCCTGCAGTAACGTGGGGCAGGAAGGAATAAAATAATACAAGAAAGAGGCTGATATATAATGCAGAAAGTGCTCTCGAGCCTGTGGGCAAAAACAACTCTTTGTGCACCCCCTCCGCCCCACTGCTCTTTATCCTCCAATTCTGTCTGTGTCTCTATGCTTGTAGAGCTCATTTTAGTGATGCTGCTGCTGTGAATAAACAACTAAATAAGCAGGAATCCTGAGCAGGAAATCTGAATCTGCCAGCATAGTTGCATGGAGTGCTCCTGCAGAAAGGTGGAGACACGCCAGAGAAAAAGATTTGTGCCTGCCTGTCACCTGAATATTGCCAAAAGCTCCACACATCCACACCCAGCAGCAGCACTCTCTCTGCACCAAAGAACATTTTGCACCGAAGAGAGAGAGAGACACACACACACACAGACACGTGAAGGAGCATGCTTGAACACACAATCACAGGAGTCCCTGGAGCTGGTTGGGTCTTGGAGCAGAGTGATATATATATAGAAGTGAAAGGGAAAGAGAGGAGGTGCTGTAGGAGAAGGTCTCTTATGATTCCAGTGCTTCTAACCAATTAAAAAGGCTCTTGACAGCAACATGAAATTACTGCTGAGGTCAGAGCATCTCTGCTGAAACCCTCGACTGGACGTATATTGGTGGACTTTATAGGTTGTCATTAGAAAATACTTTTTAACGCAGTTTAACTTGTCCAGAAGTGGGTGATAATGTGTCTCGAATAATAACGAAGTATAGAGTGTGTTTGGATTTATCACTGGATGAGGAAGAGAAGAGAGTTACTAATGTTGGTCATCATAAATCGCTAAAGTCGAAGTGACCCATTTCATAGTTTTATACATTGTTATACTGTAATAAAATATGCAAAATATACTTAAACTAATGTATATTATATCACTGGATTAGAATTAATATGCAAGCATCACTCATGTTCCAGCTGGTAGGTGGCGCTAATTTTAACCAAGTCATGTAGCCTAATCTATAATAATACTTCAGAATGTATTAGCTATTTACACTGATCAGCCTTAACTTTATGACCACTGAGAGGTGAAGTGAAGAACACTGATTATCTCGTTACCATGGCACCTGTCAGTGGGGGGGGGATATATTAAGCAGCAGGTGAACATTTTGTCCTCCAAGTTGATGTGCTGAAGCGGGAAAAATGTGCACACGTAAAGATGTGAGTGACGTTGACAAGGGCCAAACTGCGATGTCTAGACAACTGGGTCAGAGCATCTCCAAAGCTGCAGCTCTTGTGGGGTGTTCTGGGTCTGCAGTGGTCAGTACCAAAGTACCAAAAGTGGTCCAAGGAAGGAAAACCGGTAAACCGGCGACAGGGTCAAGGCGAAGCCTGGCCCGTGTGGTCCGATCCAACAGAAGAGCTTCTGGAGCTCAAACTGCTGAAAAAGTGAATGCTGGTTCTGATAGAAAGGTGTTCGGAACGCACAGAGCATCGCAGTTTGTTGCACATGGGCCGGTCAGAGTGCCCATGCTGTCTGAATGTTGTGGCTGATCGGTGAAGGTTTTGTAATATTAATCTGAATCTGTAAAGTAACTAAAGCTGCCAAATAAATGCAGTGACGTAAGTTGTACCCATTAATTCAATAATCTCAGTTAGACCTCTAACTGAGTGGGAAGAGGTTTGGTATTTCACATTTTTTCCTTTTCAAAACCCATTTCGGTAACTTCTAAGGACACAGTAGGCTACACATAAATGTTTACCACCAGAACGAGCCCTGCCGGCTAGTTTGTTCTATAATTTATGAAGTCAGCAACGACTCTCGATTGGAGGAAAACTACGCTTCCCATTTCAGATAAATTATGTTTACTGCTAAAATGCACCCAGTGCACTCTGGGTAACCCCTTCGGCAGCAACTTCACCATTCACCCCCCCCCCTATCCAAAACAGATGCAAAGACAAACAGTAATAAACACCACGCAAGGACTCATGCACAAACACACACAGAGCTTGTAAACACTCACGCTGCGTTGCTGTGTAGCTACAGGCTTGACCGGCATAAAACTGGATCTCATCTCCAAAAAGGAATACAAGAAAAAAGAAAGATGCCCTCAGGTAAACACAAGCACCAGTCAATTCCAGCACAATGCAGAGCAGCTGAAGCTTCTTGCTCCACAAACAGGAGAGCCACTGCACGAGGCTCGAGTCAGAGCAAAGTCCAATTAAAAGAGGTGCACTGTCAATGGGAGAACCTGCCAAAAATGGTGGGGGGGGTTTTTTTTGGAGAGTTTAAAGCCCCAAAGGACGGCGCAGACAAACACAAACACTCTTCTACCTCAGCTGGTAGAGCAGCCTTCTTACAGGAGTCCTGGGTCTCGTTAGAGAGACGTACAATGTGGTGAGCTGCTGTGCGTGACTTGCAGAGAGAGTCTCTCCCCTCTCTGCCCACCACCCACTCTGAAAATACAAGGAAGGAGGGAACAGGAGGCTCAGGGAAAGTCCCAGTGACGTCTCCCTCTGCATCCTCCCTTCTTGGCGTGTCTCCCTGCATCTCTCTCCATTTTTACGTCCACGTCACTTTTCCTCCCTTCCTTTATCCCTCCTTCTGCACCTCCACTTTTTCTCCACCTTCCCTGCTTGTATCTAGTGCATGTGGTGTGTGTGCGTGCTGCTTAATTACCACTACTCTGGCAGCTCTGCACACCTACAGTAGTCGCCTCTTTTGCAGGAACCCATGGGCGACTCTCCAACTCACTTGATGTTTTCTTTTTTTTGCAATCCTTCTCTATCTCCCACTCTCCCTCCATTTCTGTCTCCCTGTAACCATCTTCTTCTCTAAATCCGATCCAGCTTGACAGTCTTCCTTTTAATTGACTCCAGTCTCATGTTTGATTCATTCTTCCCCTCTCTTCCTCCGCCCTCGCGCTGTCATCTCTGTCATTGTTTCTTCCATTCACCCGCCCTTCCCTCGTCTCCTCATTCATGCCATCCGCTATTCTGTTTCATCACCATCTTTCTCCTTAACTGTCTCCTCATCCATTCACATGGTTTCCCCTCCTCCTTCCTGTTCCCTTTCTTCTCAGTTTCTTCTTTTCTGTCTACCCCTCTCTGTGTCTATTTCTCTCTGCAAGTCATCAGGGGAGAGTGTGGGCGTCTGCAGGAGGCGTAGATAGGAAACGATTCAAAGACTCCTTTTCCTTCTCGGTTTCAACAAGCTAAACTTTGAGGGCTTGTCCTCCTTCACCAGCCGTCCTCTTCATCCCCTATCATCATCTCTTCCATCTTCATTTTTATTTGTCCAAATACCATCTGCGAACTGAGGAGATGGTGCACTGTAGGTGTGCGACAGTCAACTCCTGAACTTTTTGCTATGGAATTGTTCCCCAACAGACGCGTCCTCTTTATAGCTCTACTGTATCTTTGAAGTGTGTATGTTTGTCCTTCTACTCCTTTGGGCACAGGATAAAGTGAAATGGTAACCTGGATTATTAGTCATCACCAGCACAGGGAGGACAGCTTTTTTGTGCAAATGAGACAATTTTTTTGTCTCCACCCAGCTACAACTAGATTTTACTTGTCTGGATGTGTTTTCTGCTGATGTTTTCTACCTGCTTAGATGCTAAACGTGACCCTGAACCTGAGGTCAGAACCGCTTGCCGGATGGTCGAAAAGCACCATCAAAAGTTTTTTTTTATTATTGTTTGTTTACAGCTAAAACAGCACACGATGCCGATTTGTATGATTAGCAGTTTTAAAGATGTTTAAATGGTAACAGAGTGCACTGCATTTATTGCTTTGGCTCAAATTAGGGCATGATGTCTAAAACAACACTTGAATGGTTGTGAATGAAAAAGCGAATCAACACGGTGTCAGAATTAGACCTCTCAAAATCTCTCCCACTTCTTCTTCAAAGAAAAAATTAAATAAAATAAAAAATGAGGCAAGTGAGGCTGAGATGTTGAGTTTCAGGGCCTCGTGTATAAATTCTAACGAGCAGTTTCATCAGCACAGCGTCTAATGAGATACAATACAGCCGGTGCAGAAACAGCGGTTGGGTACTCGCTTACACGAAGACAAAGGAAACTGTACATCATTACACTTGGTGTCATCCTGAGGCCACTTTGAATTGAAGGTGGAGCAATTTAACAGTCAAACATTAACGCATAGCTGTGTCCGACAATGTTGTAGAAGGGGAACCTTAAAAATGCTATATTATCATTTTGACAATCAACTTCTTACAAGCCATCACCACAATACATCTGTTCTCATGTTACACTGTAGTTCAGGACAGTCACGCCAACTCACCGCAAACTGTTAATATGTAGTAAACCCAATAATCACATACATCTCCACAGGCCTGTTCTTTCTCTGGCACGAAGAAGTCTAAGGAAAATCGAAAAAATTCAGTATCAAACATCTTTGTCTAGGAGCTTTGAGAATGATTAAAGCAACTCAAATTCCTTGTAGGCGAGAACAACAAACTTTAAAAAGCAACTTTCCATGAACCGAACAGAAAATGTAATCTTTGGTGCAACTTGTTCAGAGTGTTTATTGTTAAATGAGACGTTAATCCAGCAGGTTTAGCATCGGCAGTCTCTGTGTCATTGCTTTTGTTTATTGGCACAGATCAATGCTGGAGTCAGGGATGCTCCACTGCACTGGTCGCCTGAAAGACACAAACTACAGCTGAAATGATTCGCTCTTCAAATGACTGAATGTTTGCTGGTTTTCTTCTATGATAGTAAATTAAATAATATTGGGTTTTGGGCAGTTGGTGGAACAAAACAAGCAAGTCAAAGACATCACCTCAGGCTCTGGGAACACGTGATTTTCATTTTCCCCTATTTGACATTCTGATCAGCGTATCAAGAAAATGTCAGCCCAATTAACCGATAATTAAAACAAGCTGCAGACCTTTAACAAACACGATGATACAAAATGTCTTTGTATGCGCATATGGGCAGAGAAGAAATAAAGCATGTTTTTGCGGTGCTTCATGACTATTGTTTAAAGCAGTAAGTGGTTTTAACTTCAAACGTGATGGTTGTGGTGAGCAGTGAGAGACAACAGGCAGATGTAATTTCCAGTGCCCTAAACGAAATCTAGAGTTCAATACAGAGAGTGGATTACAGAGCCGAGAGTGAGTCACACGCTGCTATTTCAATGATGTTTTCACTCCAGGACTGACAGGACCTTTAAGGTAAAATTGAGGCACAAGCCGTGTAAACACCTTTTATTACTTTGGCTGACAGCAGTGAGCAAGTTTAGAAGCAAAACAGACCATTAATTAATAACAGAGTCGGTTTAGACCTGCTGTATATGAAAAAAGTGCTATGATATAACTTTGTTATGATATGGCGCTATATACACAAAACGGAACAGAATTAATTTAGTTCAAATAAACATTTAAGTTAATTATTACACGGCACGTTGACCACGCACGCCAACCTACAAATACAAAGATTATTAGAGACGGATAAGTACTGCACGTACATCTCCGTCTGAAAGTGCAACTCGACTAACAGACTGAATCATACAGAAGAAGAGCTGCACATCAGAGGACTGTGCTGCTCTCTGCTGGAGCAAAGAAGAAACAAGAACTCACAAGACACTAGAGGTTTTAGCTCAAAATGCAGGACAGGACTGGTTTTCTTTTTTACTCATCTCTTTCTGGAGGATTTCTACCTTTCTATGTAGCTTTTTAGAGCAGAAAATAAAAACTATCCAATCTAAAGAAAAATAAATGTAAAAAAGATTGAGCAAAAAAAGTGAAAGAAATCTAAAAAAAATCAGGCACTCGGGAAGGAAGATTTCATCTCCTACTCTGGCTTTCTCTGTTAATACAGAACTGACTGAAGGTCTGTCATTAACTTTCTGTGCTCCAGCACTGTATAATACAGTGGACGGGTCTAATATGTGGCTACAGTGAGCTGGTGCCGTTTCAAATGCATTAACCCACCTGATTTCTGCAAACACTAGCAATCTTTCCTCCATTTTCCCACAGTCACGCCCCGGCCCCGTGCTTCCTTGGCTTGCGCACTAGGACTGAATATCAAACGCCACCGTGGCGCTAAATAATTCAAATAGCAAACCTTTATTATTCTTGGGGTAATGTATTTTCTTCCTTGTGGCCAACTGGCAAACAACCAAGGTTAGAAATTGAAGATTAGATCAGGAACTGACCTTGAGAAGTACTGGAACCAAATGTTGTGTCCATAATTTAAAAGGTGGGGTGACATCTGACCAATGAAAACTGAAATTGGAGCTAAAACAAGAACATTTCATTAAATCCATTAATAATGCAAGTACATTGTCTTGTTTGTACTGTTGGCTGCGTACTAACAATAAATATCAAACACCAACCCCTCCTGATTCAGTGACCCAAAGCATTTCGCAGTTAACTCTATCTGCATTGTGTTTCCCTGCCACAAGATGGCAAAATAACCATCTCACCAGATCCACCATTACTGTGCCAGACAATACACATTAGATAAATGATCATGCCAACAGACAAAACACACCCGATCTCTGTCCTTCATTATCTAAAAATAATGGTTTCAGACAATCAACTCAAGAAAAAAAAAATCTATCAACTCCTCCACAACCTTCCCAACTCCTTCTCGCCCAAGACAAAACTTTCAATGACTCCTGATAGAACAGGCAGCAATCAGATGGATGATGGTGCTGAATCTCATTATAAGATGACAGTGGCAAGCTGGACTAATGCGCCGTGGCAATTTGTGTTGCATCTCCTCTGCCCTTCTTCTTCAAACGTAGACCAGAGCATCTTTGAAGGTGGTAATGAAACCTGGTTCCAGCTGCCGGCCAGAGCCAAGAACAGGGCGGGAGGGAAGTGCAAACATGTTACAGAGCAGTGCCGGGGTGCTGTAAAAAGTCAAAAATTAAATGTGTCATTGCAAAATGACATGTCTGCATTTGTGTTGCACCTCCGCAGATGTTCTGTTTTGTGGCGACAGTTGATGATATGGTGCTGTGTGCTTTGGAAAGAAGACTACAATTTTGGCCTTGCGCGTTCCTTTGCCACTAAAAGATATACTTTTATTGCAGAGGTTAATTTGCTGACAATATGGCTACAAATTAAGTAACAGTGCGACTCTTTCCCTTTTCTACAGAACAGCCAAAGAGGAACTGTACAGCGTCAAAACATCACCATTGTACAGGCCTGTGGTTTATGTTGAGGGCCTGTAATAGCTTCTTTTACGGCTACAGATTAAATCATAGAACTAAAGTATAGGTGAGGAGTCTTATGACATGTGATATGTGCAATTTTGTGGTTGATTTAAACTTGAATAAATGCTACTTAGGGAAACAGAACAAGTTAAAAACACAACATTGAAATATTATCTTTGTCTATCATCTTCCTCCACTAATGAAAAAGTTGCGCATATATATATATATATATATATATATCCAGCAGGCACAGATCACATCATTTAAGTCCCAGATGGTCATTTTTATGGTTTCCTCAATGTCTGTACCTTATTTTATGACAGGCATTACTCATTAGTGGAGCACTGTATCCTAATAGCACACTTTAGTGGACAGAAACATACGGACAGTGGCAGGGACGTCAGATGGTTGTCTGAGGCCCCCTGAATCATAACTGCCATAATACTGTCCGAAATGTCTTTAAGGTGCCAAATCACCATCATGAGCTGCCCTCCTTTTCTCTGCTCTTAATTGTGCACCATGAAGTATGTTGAACAGCTTGACAATTAACTGTAAATGGGTTGACATTGCAACGCCGTAATACCCACTTTACACTCAAATGTCAATAGAAAATGATCATTAACACGACAGATTACATCTCCGTGCCTCCAGATTAGACTGCTGCCAGCGCAATTAAATCCCTCGTGGTGGTTAGGCAGGGTGCCGATTCACCGCTCACATCAAGGGTAAAATGTCCCTCCCTGCCCCCTGTACCTTGTTTGCGGTTAGATTTAAACAAGTGTCAGCCCATTATACGATCTGACAAGTGTGGTTAACAGGCTGTTCCCTCAATGTTTAAGACTCATGACAAGTAACGACACAAGTTAAACATTTAACAAAATGGCTATTAGGCAGAAAGTGCGTCTGAGATGACACTTGGCCCATTAATCTTCATCTTGTTGCTCACAGCTGAGGATTCAGTCTGTGATTCACGTGACAGAGGAGTTACAGAGAAGTGACCTGTGTTGATGTTTACGATATGCTTCAGTGGTATGTATGTTTACGTAATAATAATCAGTAATCTGGCAGTTAGTTGAACATTCTGTTGCTATAGCAACCCCTGCCGGCAAAGAGCCATGGCAGTTTACCTGACATTGTTACACCCACCATTTTGTCAGATCTGTGGCCACAGTTCTTTGACAGAAACCATTTTGATAATCAATTAATCATTTTAGTCATATTTAAAGTAACAACGCTGAATACCTACTAGTTTCAGGTACTCAAATGGAACCGAGCTGTGTTTTGTCATACAGTTACAGAATGTTTGGGAGGTTTTGGACTGTTGGTCTGATTAAAAAATGCAATCTGAAGATGTCACCTTGGGCTCTGCTAAAGTATTAAGTTAATTTATTTAAATTACTTTTGCACTAACTGTGTGTTACTATTTTTACGTTCACTATAATTACTGAGTTGTATCCACTGTGGGTACTTAATGTTGTCATGTTGTCTCATTGGTGATACTTTGTTTCTTCCTGACATGAGGGACGAAGTATTTAATTTATATTTTTATATTTATATTTTTGTGAATGCGCCAATTTATTTTTCCAATAGCTTTGGTCTTACTCTGGTCGATGGTATATTCAGCTGTGCAAATACAAATAAAGTGAAGGCAGACTTACAATTACTTTTTTGGGAACCTCCTCTCTCGCTCTACCTGCCTTGCTGAAAAAGCCACTGCAGCTTTTGATACTAATCACTTGACATAACTCAAATAATCTTTCCAAGGTATCCATGGGAACAAGGAAGCTGCACCACCAAATATCAAAAAAGCAAAATGCAAGACATGGACGGATAAGCTGCTTTGTAACAATCATGCCTATTATTTCAATAATGTAAATGATAAAGTTTATTTAATGCAACAGTTCAGGGATTAAAACAAATACAAATGATTTCCTTCAGGCTGGATATTGTCATTTGAAGTTAATAATCAGCCTTTTAACTAAATTATTAAGACATCTGCTTTCCATTTGGGACAGAAAGCAAAGCACCAACGCCTCCGCCCTCTAAGCTTCACACTTTCACCTTCCCCGCTTTCTCTCCACCCGACTGACACACACTTGAGTCAGCGTCACCTGGCCTCTATTTCACTGATACTGGGTGGTCCAGACAGTCAGACACTCCCTCTCTGCAGCAAGCAGGCAGGCAGGAACCCACGAAGGCCCCTCCTGGGATCGGCTCAGTTCAAGCTCTATACTGCGTGACCCACTTATTTGACAGCGGCTCCGCTAAAAGTTTCCGAAGTGACGAGTGCTTGCTTTGCTCATGAAGGGCAAACATGAGAGAATGAAAGGAAAGTGAGGCAGCTATTGCCTCAATGTCATCACAAGCACAGATCTGTTTCTCTGTCCACAGAGGGAACAGTATGATATAACAGAATGAAATAAACCCACTCATTCGTTCCTAATTCGTTATATCTTGCAAACAGCCTTTCGCTTTTAATTCACTTCACTACAGCAAGAAAATCAACTTACAGAGCCCTGAAAAGATAGGTAATCCATCACAGTAAACATTTATTCAGCTTAATTGTTTTAAGATCTTTTTTATGAAATGGTAGAGCAGTTTAATGCAAGCACTGGTTTGAACATGTCTTTGAAGGTGTTTTCAAGGGCTTTTGGAAAGTCTGACATCAAATACTTCAGATTTAGATGCTGATCAGCAACGTATTAATGCAAGAAAATGTATAGTCTGTTAATTACGTCCATGTTTGCTTATTGTGTGTTCCCTAGGTGGAATTTTCTGAAAACAAAGCTCATAATTTTAAAGCTTTTCAGCAACTTAGTCTCAACATCTCACCTCAGGCAGTTTGCTTGAACATACAAACAAAGCATACAGTCCCTGCTTGCAATTGTTGCTGTATACTAAAAGCCACGTACCTCCAAAACAGGTTTTCAGCATTATATTTTTCAAGTAATATGTGTTTTTAAATTATTTAGGAGAAGTTTCTCTACCAAAAAATCTATACTCAAATCCATAAGTTTCAGAATCCACAAATTTCAAATTTGGAGGTCAATAGTTTTCACTGGACATCATGTGATAACATTGTAACTTTGACTCAATAAAGGAGGTTAAATGTTCACTGTGATGGACAGTCTATCCATCTATCTATACGTTTGTTATTAATGCACCTGCAACCTTGGACAAAGGCACCAGCCAAATGAGATAATGTAAAATAATGTCTTTACAACCGTTCAACCAGCCCCTGTCTTGACAAAGATCTGTACAGTAATCAATCAGAAACACTCAGTTAGAAACCGAAGTAGACAATATGTCAGTTTCATTTTCTCCTAGATTAATTGAGAAGCCCTACAGTGGTCTCAGTCCCACATCTGAGACACTATATTATTTGACAATATGATGTAATGTGTCTCACCTCAGCACCATGGGACAGACTCCTTTTCCTGAGGGCCGGGGATGGGTCGGCTGATCGCAGAGGAGTCAGACCTCCGTTCTTCAACAGCTCCCCTGAGGGCGACTTTGGTACAGTCCACACAGGAACACCATCTGAAAAATGACACGGCAACATCAGAGCCGACTGCAGGCTTTTAGTGAACATCAGTGAGGAGGAGATGCTACTATATGATATGTACTGTTGATTTGTGTGTATTAATTCTTGATTTTGGTCAGATGAAATTGATAGGAAGAAGAATCAGAGAGAGACTAGGGAGAAAACTCATATCAGTCTATATCCTATTTATTTCTGACATTCAATATTAAGGTTCTCATAAATAACACTGAGGGTGTGTGATTGACAGAGACAAGACATCAGGAAATTGTGTGTGCGCTTGTTTAGATTTAATATTTGTTCATTGTTATATCCTGGCCTGTTGTATTGACTCGGGTCAGACATACAGAAATTATTAGAATGATGATTCATTTTGACTCCGGGCCACAAATAATAAAATGTTCTGCAGAAATATGATAAATCTACATCCCGTACAGTCTGCCTCGTACTGTAACTGAGCCTTGAAACAATTCCATGCCAGTTATTGCAGTTACATAGGCATTTAAAAATCAATACATAAGACTGAAAGTCCTCAACCTCTACCGTCTTCACTTACAGGGGATCGACTGTCAGAGGTGATGATTGAACCTGATGATGTTTTATGAGGCCATAAGCAATATCCCTATAAGTGTATTTCGGTCAGCGTTGTGGGGGTTACATTTGTCAGCTATTCCTCTTTGCTTGTGCTGTCTGTATTAAACGTTTGTGATTGGTGCTCAAACAAGACTAAGAGCCTACAGCCACACTAGCGGCTCTATGAGAATACTTCAGCACAGTTGTGCTTTGAGCTATATGCTAACTTCGGCATGCTAACATGCTCACAATGACAATGTTAACATTCTATGTTAAGCAGGTATAATGTTTAGAATGTTTCTCCATCTTGGTTTACCATTACAATTCCTCCTGAGCCCCCTCAGGAGGAATTGTAATATCTTTATCCATCAAGTAGATGTTTGGATATTCCATAGGGTAAAAGCTTTAACCTGCTTGCTGCACTGGAGATAAAGTCAGGGAATCACCAGGTCAGTAGGTTTCATCCTCTGGGGATCATGAATATATGTACATTGATAGCGATCCATCCAATAGTTGTCAAGATATTTCAGTCTTAACAAAAGTGTTGGATCAAGCAGCTTTGACTGTAAATCAAAAAGTAGCTACACAAGCGGAGTTATATGGAATTATAATGGAAAAAACAGAGGAATGAGAAATAATTAAATATTATTCTTTATCAGCTTTCAGTGGTATTGTATTGGAAAGATATGAGAAGAGTGTATTATTGTTTTATAAAATTCTGCAAATATTATAAATATATTCAATAGTCATATTTATTTTAATCATATCGCTCAGCACTACATCTAGCAATTACTCATTTTAAAAAGTAGCCTCAGCCAGAATTACAGGTCCATAAATTACAACCTTATGTAATGGGGTAAGGCAAAAAAAAATCTCATGAGTCATGCCAAACAGGAGAACGGCATTACTTAAGAGGAACCAATGGTTACATCACTGACTAAAACTCTCCTAACTGTATATCTGCATAACAACACTACAAACTACACCCTCAAAAACAGACATGAAATTCAGTCACCACCTCTGACAGCCTTATAACATTGTGCTTCACCAAATCTGTACTTAATGCACAGCTATTGCAATGATCACATTTTGTATTTCCTGTATGAAGAGACTCATCAGAAAACCAAGCTGCACGTTTCTTCATTTAAAAGCTTCTTAAATGCATCACAGTAGTAGATCCCATTTCAAAGTACTGTTTGGAGCGGTACAACAGGCCCCTCTCATCTACAGTCACAACGCTCAAATTGGGTTAAAAGTCTAATGCACCAAGAGGCCATTGTTAGATTTCCATTAGTGAGAAGCAAGCTGTGCTGACACAGGTCGACATGCTGGTGAGCCTGAGGCAAGTCGGTCTCGACCAGATGTGCGGAAATAGCCCTCAGGCCAGGCCTCTGCTTTGGTCAACTGACAGGAACCTGAAAAGTGTTAGTGAACCTTAACACTGGACTCCTATAGACCGGAGACATGAACAGGGGTTGCTCTGCCCGAAGGCGAGTGAGATGTGAGTAAGTGTTGAATACAGTGAAAATGTCATTTGTTGAAAAGGTTATTCTCATTTGGAGGGTAATGGGTTCCTGAGACCTCGTTTCAAGATTGAGCTTTAAGGGTAACATTTCTGGAAATAGTTCATGCATTAATGCTGGTAGTAATAATTTTTCACAAGCAAGTAGCTGGTTTACAAAGTATTTGTGACATCTACTTTCTCTGAGATGTCACAATGAAGCACCAGAAGTAGAAACTGTGAACAGAGGGGATATTTGGGCCATTGGATAGAAGCATGCAGGCGACTCAAAAGGCTGTCGCAGATCAAACAGTGGAGAGACAAACATTCATGCAGTAGATGTTTCCAATGGCTTTACCTTCCATTTCTGGGCTGTGACATTGATTCAGGTTTGTGATGCTTTCACATCCAACTCTTACCCTACATGTTCCACTCCTCCCTTATATTTTCAGTTCAAAATGTTCCATTTCCATTTCTGTCTTTACATTAAGCTGCAAGGACACTACTTTGCAAAGTAAATTTCCTTTATGGATTTTAATTTCCTTAAAGGAAAATGTTCTGCGGGTGAGGGTGGAAGAGACAGAAGGTTGGGCTTCAAGCTTTTTATGGCAGTGACAGAGGGGAGGGAAGGGGAATCCAAAAAGAGCTAGTGTGAGCAGCAAAGATCTTCCGTGACATCAGCTAATAATATTCTGTCTGGTTTGTGACTGGCAGGTTTTTGGTGGAAGTTTACAAAGATCCTTCAAGTTCCTTGACTGTCTTTGTGAAGAGCTGGCTCAAACAAGCTGCTCTGGTTTTGTAGTAATAGGAGCCTGGAGGGACTAACGTGCCAGCAAAACTAAGTCCAACCTCATGCTCGGCTCTCTACCAAAGAGTGATCTTGCCCATGCAGTGGCAAAGCTTTCCTGTGTGGACATAAAACCATTCAACCAACCAACCGACCAGCCAGCCACTCCCTTTATCAGCTACATCATTTCTGGATGCTGCCCATGCCGGTGAGCCACACTACCCATCACTCTGCAAAACCGGGGATCCTAACAAAAAACTCCTCACTGAGTTGTGGGGGGTACATGCCGGAAGCGGGGAGCAGCTGGACCCCCACAGGACTTATCAGCCAGGCAGCGGAAGGAAAGAGGTTTGTACTTGCGGCCCGGTGGTCCTACTCCACACCACCCCCTGTCTGATGAACAGGTACAGGGCAGGGTGACTGTTGGCGTAAAGAAAAGACCAACAAACCGTGAGGACCGGCAGATTAGCTGGGATCCAGCACCCACCCAACCCCAGACACTAAAAGACCTTCCCAAAGTCATATATAGAACCACAACTTCTTTGCTTAAATACTCCACCAAAAACATCGGTACTCCTGTAGAGCTTAAAAGATGGCAGCTGTAGTCAGTTTCGATTCACAGCAGTTGCAACGGATTCCAATGGGGACCAAGAAGTCATGCGTCAAAAGCATCCATCCATTTTCCGCTGCTTATCTGGGTTTGGGACGTGGTGGCAGCTGGTTATGCAAGGTAGCCCATACATCCTTCTCTCTAGCCTTGTCCTCCAGCTCTTCCTCAGGGATCCCAAGATGTTCCCAAGGTAGATGGCGCATGTCATCCCTTCAGCATCTCTTGGGTCTGCCCCAGCTTCCCGTCCCAGTTGGACATGCATGGAATACCTCCACAGAGAGGCAGCTGGGAGGCATTTGAATTACATGCCTGAACTACCTCAAATTACTCTTTTCAACGAGAAGGAGCAGTGGTGCTACACAGAGATACTCACGCTATATGTAAAAGTGTGTTCAGACAGAAAGCGATTTAAATATTAGAGGCAGCACAAACGCATGCAAAGTCAAGGGAAAGACCAGAGCAGGCAGGAATAGACACAACTGGCACGGGCAGCGTGAACTGAGGCGCAGATGCATCCACACGTATCCCAGGGATTTGTGAGAGTACTTCATAAACAAACAGAGACAAGAAAAAGTAGAGACAGGATGGACAAACCAGAATAACCTGGAGTTCCTGGTGAGTTCTGAGATCAGTCAGAGGCTGAGCTCCCACACACGGTGAGTTCCTTTCTAGCCATCTTACGTGAACACCCGTACAGTTGGTACATTGGGTATTTGAGGTGAATCAACACGAATGCAAGAACGGTCCAGCGGTCAAATTCACCTCACTCTCTGTCTTAACACACCTTTAGGGCGAAACTCATTTCTGCTGCTTGTAGCCATGATTTAACTTTTGGTCATTACACTTATGGAGCAGCGTCAAAATCATCCACAGAAACTTCCCAAATAACTCCTACAGCATAATCCATTTCTTCAGTACTTTAATCTTGATTTCAAATAAACTCAAATGAGTTTTTCCAACAAATAGGTAAAAACACTATTTCCAGCAGAGCTTTGGAACAATGAGGAGGCAATAGCGTGACACGGAAGTAGCACATTTAATGCTCTATTAGCCTTTTAGCACCATTAAGTCCATTTTGAACATTTCCATCACAGGTCCAGAACAGCTAATTAATGAACCTCAAGGTGAGATTATTTGTCCAAAATTTGTCAAATATGTCAAAAGCAGAGAAGTGGATTATGCTGCAGGAAATTTCTATGGGCAAAATGCCACATTTTCTTTGCCTTATGGGTGGCCACTGTAACCGCTGTGAATCCAAACTGACTACATCTGCCATGTTCCAAAAAGGAGCAAGATACACATTTTCACAGCCACCTTTCAAGGCTGCAGGCAGTGTGTTCGGTACTCAGTGAAGTATTAATTTAAATCTACTCCTTTTCTGGAGAAAACATATATGGTGCTGTTGTTTTATAGCAACTTGGAGACTGTAAATGGATTATAAATATTCCTCTGTCCTCAGGAAAATAGGATTAGTTCACAACAAGATGGATTTCACATTATTAGAGTCCGTTATTGTCCTGCATTTGAGGTCTACCTTCCACCTTCAGGAACTGTTCCTTAATCCTAATCCTTGGTGTTATACCAATAGAACCACCCTCAGGCTGCAAATGGTTTAAATCGAAACAAGTTTATTGGATCCATAGTGATCTGGCACAGAGAGGGTTAAACATGGCAGAGGTCTGACATTTTAGGCACCAGTGTGGATTCCTTTGGCAAAGCCTTAATCCTTTGAGGAGATTTAAAAGTGCATAGTATTAGTCATTATATTTAGGTTTACTCATTCACACATAAACCCTGATTTTTTCTGACATGCATGTTAAGATACTGAAATGCTTTCAGGGATTCTGTAAACAAGGATGACTAACTTCATGTTCATACACACTTCACATTCAAGGTTGTACTTGGCACTACCATTTTGAGGAACTATTGGCATTGAATGCAACCGACGACATTGAAAAGACACAATAATGAATGGAAAATAACACAGAACGACACTAACAACTACAAACTATCACAAAAAACATAAATGGAACAAAATAAAACAAACAATTTAACACACAAATGCAACAATCAACAACATTTACTACAAATATTGAAGTTTGTGGTACCCATCAGGCAGGGACAAGAGCCACAGTCCACCTGCCCCAGCTGGCCCTTGCTGCTTGTGCTGAGCTCTGGAGGAGGGGACAGGAAAGACAAGAGGGATGGGGGAGATGGAGGAGTCGGGTGTTCCAGTAGCAGCACTGGAAAAAGGCCCGGGACGGACTCACCAGAAGGGGCTCCGTGGGCAGAGTGGTTGCGCTCGGAGGCCTGGGACTGAGGTGGTGCCTGGCTGGGGCTCTGGCTGTGTTGGAGGATGTTCAGGCACTCGCCAAGGCAGCTGAGTGTGGCAGCTGACGTGGCTTTGAGCAGAAGCAGGTCCTGGTCCAAACAGGAGAGAGGGCCTTTGGTGGGTAGAGAGTCAATGGACTGGACCAGGTTCTTTTGTTGGCCCTCTGCTTGGGACATCACCTGGGGGACAATAATGTACAGTTTTATAATACATAAACAGTTAAAATACATTATTGCCAGTCATATTACTCAAATTACCAGTGAGCCATTGATGTAAAGAAAAAAATTCGATTTTTTTTCACATAATATGGTATAAGTTACGTACAGGTAGCGGCATGGATGCAGATGTATATTAGCTCAGGCAATGAGTCCTGTAACTGCATCTGTCAGCCCACCTTACCAGACCACATACATATATACTGTTTTACTTGTGCGTAGGAAGTGATGAAACTTAGCATTAATTCTAGTGGTGTCACCTCGATCTTGACTACAGGCAACAACTACTCCACACAACCATCTGTTCCAAGGCAGCAGTGCCAAAAAAGAAACTGCTATAACTCTTCAAACAAGGAAAGTTTTCCCCTATGCTCCTATAGACACACAGCATTTTCTTTTTTTTTTTTACGGAGAACTATTTCTGTATGACTCACCTATCAGAGTCTAAATGTATCACAAAAGGAAGAAGACAAAGTCGGTTCTTGCTAACGGGTAATAAGCTTCTCTCGGGGCTAATGAATCTGGGTTGTTTATCAGCCTGGAAATGTTGTATTCATTAATATTGTATGGTTTCACACACATTTCTCCTCCGCACGCACTTGAACAGCACATCGGTCTCCCTGCATCACAGAGATATTTTGGAGTCACCGAGTGCTGTTGCAGTGGGGTTATATGTGGCATAGACATTCATGTAAAGGGTTTTTGTTTTATATATAAAGCACAGAGATTGTCCAATTAAAATGTTTACTCGGGTCGGATGTTGAATTCCTCTTGCAGATGGCGCTTAAATGATTGTCTCCCATGCTTGTTATTTAGTGTTCAGCATGCTGATACCATATCATTTTCACAGCACCCTTCAAATAATCAGGACTTGCAGTTTCGTTTCACACAGGAATTCAATCTATTTACAGTTAAAACCATCAGGACCTATGTTTCTGTGTCCCATTGATGGTGGGACACAATTTTACTGCACTTTATGAGGTCATAAAGGGCTGGATATAATCACTAATTGCCTTTATATATTACAAATTGCCAAATGCATCATAAAACAAATATCATAAAAGCAGAGAAGTGGATTATGCTGCAGAGGTTTCTGTTCACATATAAAATCCATAGTACAGCCTGACCAATACTGGATTCATGAGACAAATAAAAAATATTTCAGAGTTTTAAAAAAATCCGATAATGAGATTTGTGACCAAGTTGAGTATTGAGCAAGACACTTTATGGTAAAAAAGTAAATCACATGCTGGTGTTCTCTGGTGTAATGGAATCACTTTCTAATCTAGTTAAACAAATCTTTTGGCATTTCTGTACTGCATTCTTTTGTTACTTATCAGCCAACACATAATATAGATACCGATAACCTGTGGTGAACTAAGCCCAGCTGAGCCAAGCCAGGCCATGTTATAGGTGCTTTTCATACAGATTCATTGGTCATACTCTAGTTTGTAGTACTGTTTCTGCTGTGAATCCAAGCGGACCACCGCTTGTGTTTTTGTTAAAAGGCAAACTACAGTAATTTCTTCAACCACCTAAGTCCACAGGATAAGTGTTTCATACTAAATAGATGCATTTTGGGTGGGGTACTGCTTTATACGTACATATAGTCATTGATATTGAATGTATGGGATAATTGTAGCAAAGCTGAAAAACTGTCAGTATCACTCACTTTTACATACAGCACATATCATGCAACATGAAAATGTAAGCAGAAAAGTAGAGTTTTAAAATAAGAATAAATGCATCTGTAGTGCACAAGCAATACCAGACATCAGAGCTGCCTCTGGCTCACTAAAGGTGCCTTTAGCAGGTGGCAATGCAAGTTGGTGAGCAAATGTGTTTCTATGCAACCATATGTAACTCTAAAAAGCCTATACCATGCTCAAAAATAACAGCTCACTAAGTCTTATGCTTGTCAGTAAAATGCAGCCACCTTTCTTGATGTAAGCAAGACGTGACATTTTTACACAAACATGGAACAATTATTATGCTTGTGCAAAGAGAGACACACATATAAGATGAAGAAAACATAGAAAAATAAATTGGTAATGTATTGCAAAACAAAGGAGAAAACCCAGTATATATATATATATATATATATGAGGTCAGGAGGAGTGAATTTGAAAATAATACCAGACTGAAGCACACACACAGCCTTTTAAGGGTCCTTATTGTAAAACTGACAGCGGGTGAACATCATGAATACAACCTGACCTCATGTGGTCACCAATAAGATACCAGAATCCCTTTCAAGTGGCATGCAGATAGACACAGAAACAGGGATAAAGATTCATATACAAAAAATCTTCTTCCTTATATTAAACACAATCCAGCTCATAAATGTAACTAACAATAGGCATTTACTTTATATACAAATGCAGTATATAGGCAAAATGAAATTCAAATACTGTTGCTCTCAGTATTTGATTTATAAGCAGGTTACACCGTTAGTCATGAACACAAAGAGGGCATAAAATTGCAGAAGACTTCTGCTACAAAGGTAAATCAGTGGACTTACAGTCATGGCAGCCCCAGTCCCCCCCCCCACACACGGCTTTCTGGAGCAAACAGCACCAGTGATATTTCCAGAAATAGCCTAACCCCGGTGATCCAGCTCTATAGCAGCAGTGCAAGTGCCCAGTGGTGCTGCTGCACTGAGAGTCGAGGCGTTTGATGAGTTCACATCAGCCGTGACAAGCTGGCTGAGGAAGGTAATGTGGTCTGACTCCCCCCCGTGCAACTTTCAGAGGAAAGACATGTGCATGCATGTATGGACAGATGGATGGGAGGTGACAGCGTGACAATGGCCTGAACATTCAGCCCTAGATCTCACCAATATATTGGTACTTCAATACTATCTTTCAGAGACATCAGAGTAAGATGCTGCGTATTTATTTTGTAAAAATGTTACACCCTGAAAATTATCAAGATAATATTTTAAAACCAGAGGTGGCTCTTATCTAAAAGAATGCTTTAGAAATAATGCCTCATGGTTATACTTACATTTGTGTAATATATGGCAGTTTGAAACAACATGTATTGTAAATACAAAATATACGCACATAGTACCAAAGTTCAATTTCTTGTAGCAACTGCTGTCATGGACGTCAATGTGTCTTAGAAAATGGAAAGAAAACCAGAGGAATAATTACTTTTTTCAGAAAGACCAATGAAAGATATGCTGAGATTTAATGGAGTTGCAGAAGACAGTGGAACAGAGGCGAGCCCGAGCATGACGTCAAGACTTTGGCTCTCTATACAAAATCACCAAAGTGCCCCTTTAATGCAGTGCTGCTTTTGGTCTGAATGCCTGGTAAACCTGAACTACATATGGGGTCCACTGTCTCATGAGAAGTCGATATGAATCTCTCATTTTGAAAAAGATGGTGATTTTACTTTTGACATTGATTAATAAAAGTGAGAGCGCAGGAAAAGAAAGGAGAAACATCACAAAATGATAAATTATATTTTTTGCTATCAGATAATGAAAGTCTATGACTGAACGCTTGTGAAATGTGCCACTTGTTATTACCCTTACAGCACCTAGCAGAGCCTTTGAGCCAGGTGAGCAGTGGAGACATTTATCTTATTACACAACAACAGTCATGCATTGGTAGAACCCTAACTCTGTGCTGTTGCTGCTGGGATCACACTGTATATCGGAGCCTGGTGTGAGGATGGTTCAGTGAGTGCTGGTGAGACGGGGATCAACAGGGCAGAGCTGAGGAGGCAGATCATGTGGAGATTCACTGAGGTGCTGTGATGGCCACCTCTGCAGCCACACATCTACGATAAGTTATAAATTAACCCCATGCCCGGTCACATATTAGTTATTTATTTAGTTAGGGCTTCTGCTGCTGGAGTCATCTGGGGTGGGAGCAAAAGATGAGCTCTGGAAAAATGGTGGCCTGATAAGCAGGAGGTGCCAATTGGTAGATACCAACTGCCTGTCAACCCAACGGGGAGATGGAAAATGTTAAAATTATTATTTTGGGAAATTTAAGTTGTTTGTGGTAGTGTTTTGATTTCATTTTGCTATGTTTATTAGATGTTGGTTAAAGTTAAATGCTGGCCAGATAATTAAATAAATTAATGTTAATTGTGTTAATTGTTTTCTGTAATCCCCCCCAGTGTGTCTATGCTGGCCTGATCACCCAGTATATACAGTATGTTCCTTTGTGTTCTTCGTTTGGAGGTCAGTTTGTTTGGTTTGTCCAGTTGGTTATGTCGAGCACTGATTTGCTTCCTTTGTTTAGTTCTGTTTAGTTGACCCTTTTATAGGCAAAAATTAATTTTAATTTTTTGTAAATTGTTTAAATAATCTTTTTTTGGGTAAAGAAAAACCCAGTTTTTGTTAAATTACACCTTGTGTCCTCATGCCTTTCTGCTCTGTCCCTCACAGGTGCAAAGACCACTTTCCCTCCATGACAAAAAAGAAAGTCATATGTATCTGTAGCCAGGGGGAGTAGCTGTTTATGAGTATTATCAGCGATAGTGACCAGAAAATATCTGGGATGTACAACACAACATCCCTCCTGTTCCTGCCATAAATCCACCAATAATCAGCACGCAGCAGCTTTTTGGTCTCCACTGCGTACAGTGGTGCATAAATCACAGTGCAAGCACACTCCCGTACCGTCGACTCCCGCATCCCCCGGCCCTGAGCCAAACCCGTCAGACAAGTTTATGGCCCTGCAGTAAATAAAGGAAGGAGAACAACAAATGACATGAGGAGGGAGGGAAAGAGGTTGGAGGCTGAGAAGGAATAGCGGATTGCAAGAAGGGTGGAGAGAGAAGCTGAATGACGGCAGATGTGAATCAGGTCACAGGAAGCAGCAACCCACTTGTCCTGGACCAGAGGAGTGTGAAGCCGAAACAGAAAATGAATCGCACATCACAGAGGGCCTTGTTTTCTCCGTCTGTACAGAGAAAACGCAAGCACCAAACCAGTGTTTGTTTTGCCTAATGATCACGCCATCTGCATGGGTATTTACTCAAACTGTCCCAGGTTCACTTGAGGAGACAGACTCTGATCCTGAGAGGTGAGAAATGATGCTCCACTCACACTGATCGCTAGTTGCTCTCTTTCTGTCACAGAGTGAGTCACTTAGGCGAGATATTCTTAGCGAGACGAGGCAGATACAGAGCGTGGAGCATCTGAATGGGGAATTTAACAACTTCAAGCCAGCCAGGTCTTCAACGAGCAAGAAGGCATGAAAGTTGCATGAAATATTGATGTCATGTTGAAAAGCAGAGGAAGCGGATGAACCGTAAACGCCAACTTTTTAATACACAGTTTAGCTAATGGTCTTGCAGTCTACTCCTTACCGTTTCAGATATAGCAGAGGAAACACAGCGATACAAGGTGCTTAGATCCTACTGTGAGGCTCCAATTACACGACAGGTTATTTGGAAAGCAGTGTTTCTTTATCCTGTGGTGTGTTAGAACGATGGCAGACACCATACAAAGCTGCTTTGTCCCCGTTTAAGACAGACAGTAAAAGGAGAGTCGTCTGTGATTCTGGAGCGACGATCAGATAGCTGCAGGTGAACGATTGTCTTCTTATCCCTGTAACCTTCAAATGGGCAGCAAGGCCAAACAATGAGAATGAACAGAAACCATCATGTGAAGAAGAAAAACTTACGCATATGGGTAATTGGGGATGAAGCAATAAGCCAATAGACAGAACAATTGTCATTTATCCAGCAAAGATGCCAAACTGGTTCTAGCTTTTCAAATGCGAGGAGGATTTCCTGCTTTTGTCCATTTTAAATAATTGTAAATCATTGATTTATATACATATTTTGGACTGTTTCAGACTGTTCACCAGACGAAACAAGCAATTTAAAAGGTAACCTGTGGGATTTTTTACCTCTAGTAGCACTATGGAGATGTTTCCTTATGAGCGGGTCCCTGTTTCGTTTGTGTCATGCCTGCTTACGTGGGTGACATGAAACACATTCCTGCCAATGGTTTCACAGTATTCCACTGATCTACAGGTGGCGGAAATGTGCCAAGAAACCCAGCAATGTGCCAACAAAGGCAGGGAAGAAGAAGACTGCAAGCTAGTAACCACAGATGCAAACAAAACACACAATGAGTTTGGTGGCATTGAATGTAATCATGATTTGTGTTGTCTGTTTGATTAATAAATCTATTATTTAGTGTATAAACTATATCACAAGTACCAACAGGCCATGGTGATGATTTAAAGGTGATTTAAAACATAAACTGATTTGGAACTGCATAGTCAAGTGATAACTCAGTGGGTTCGGCACTACGAGCGACAACCATCACTTACACATCGTCATTTGCTCTATTGTAAAAAAAAAAACAGAAGAATTGATTAAAGCAGCTCTAAATGGAAATGCAAATTTGACATGTATCATTTTTTCAACCTATGGAATCAAATTTCCATTTCACACTTTATCCTTCTGGTCTGAATGTGTAACTAAATTCATTCATTCATTCATTAACCATACTGCTTATCCCGAAGGGTCGCAGGGGGGGCTGGAGCCAATCCCAGCTAACATTGGGCGAGAGGCAGGAAACACCTACAATCGCAGGGCAGACAAACAGACATTTAGGGGACACACACACCACATTCATACACCGATGGGGACACAGTTGCCATGCTGGCCTCCACTGGGGTTCAGTGTCTTGCCCAGGGACACTTCGACATGCGGACAGCGGGAGCTGGGATCGAACCACCAACCCTGGGACCACTGGGCATATTGGATTATCAGAAATGTTGCAGACTAACTGATAAGTCCAATAAATGTTGCAGGTCTATTTGTTTGTTAAGGGTTTAAGTTCCCCAATTTTAACCATACCATAGTTACCATTGACAGACACTGTAGAAAGAAGACGTTTGAATAAGGTCATTGCATGTCATTTTGGGTTCCGCAGTTTCGAGGTTGAGAAGAAAACCAAGTGCTTAACAAGACCACAAAATTAATTAAAGCCGTCGTTTGCGATTGGGTTTATATTCACACGGAGACTTTTCCCCCCTCAGATTTCAAACAACAACCCTTCTCTTGGCATCCAGATACTGAACCTGTGTTCATGAACAAGACATCTGTGCATCTTGCACACATGTACAACCTGTCATGCAGTTCTGTTCAACAGTTTGGTATTTGATGCTGCAGATGTGATCACTGTTAATCAAAAGGATTCACTTCATAAATTGCCTACGTAGCAACCTGCTTCTCCTCTAATTCTTATAAGAATCTTTACCATCTTAAACTGCTTCTTTGCATTGTTCTTCTCCTCCTTGCTCTTGATTATCTCCCTCCATCTTTACATGATAATTGCCAACATAATTTGTACTCCTGTACCACTTTCCCCCCTCGTACAGCGCCTCTCGTCTTTGCCTTCCTCTCGCTGACGCTACCTGGGATATTTTAAATTGCCTTGCAGAGCAGCAAAGTTGACCAGCTGGACAGGAGTTTGGAGAGGGAAGGTGGCTGGAAACCCTGATTAAGACTTGGAGGCCTAACAGGAGGTAAAAACAACAGACTGGGCTGTTTAAATATTTTCATGCCTGGAAGAAACCTTGCAGCACGACTAGAAGTGGACCATACCAGCTCTTCAACGTCTCGCCTGCCTGCTTCCCTCCCATCATCGCAGCGGCTCACGTCCTGATTGAAGGACTGTCCTCGCTGTGATGCTGCAGGTTAATGTAAGTAGCTTTAGCCATGTAGCTAGTTTAAAGCGCTTTACTGTTTTACCTTCAAGGTCGGTTGGTGACCCATGAGTTGGTGCATTGGATCTGACTCATCATCATCATCATCAAGAAGGCCTCCAAATGATTCCACATGCAGATTATTTAAAGGTTACAGGGCCCTTTGGGCCAGGACAACTGACCCCGACGGCCCCGACGGTAAGAACTGTCAGACTTGGTTTCAAACTACAATCATGCACAAACAGATTCAATAATTCTTTACATGGAACTCTGTCTCCTAGAAATTACATTACATACTCGACTAAGTGCTTCACGATACGCTGTGTAGGAAACCTAACTGCTGCCTCGATTATGTTCACTGACAAAGTTATTTCCAACGTCCACGCAGATGTCAGAGGCAGGTAGTCGAGGAACAGGCTCGCGGGAAATGATCACACGACTCTGCAGCTCCACCTCAGTCTCACCGATCCGTAATCCGCCGCCGCTCGTTGATATAAAATGGGGAACAGAACAGAAACACCTGTCAATTCAACCCGTGACACCCGTTCTGCTCAGTATATTCTGTCAAACACTGGTCGGTCTGTCACCTTTCCGGTCTGCAAACAACACTTAGGACGCTATAAAAGGCATCTTTGCTGACACATGCAGCTGTTTCCAGACCCACTCATTCTTCCCTAACTTGTCTGTCTGCTGCTTCCTGTTGTCCTGTGCTCGTTGCTCTTGTTGATGGTATTTGGTATTGCCTGGTGATTTTTGTGCTGCATGTCATTTGTGTAATGCTTTTTGTCAGTGTGTTGAAACGTCTTGTTGGATGTGTGCCGCTGTCTTGCCATCTCTGTTTAGCCTCCAACCTCCTTCCCTCAAGCCGCCATTGCAAATAAACTACACCCTTCAAAATGATCATACAGTCGAATCAACGCCGCTCACATGTTTCATCAAAAACTGAACATTGTAACCTTCATGAAAGCAGGATTCATGTTGTCTGACGTACCCCAACAGCCCTGCTCCTCAACACCACCCGTCATGTTCCACGTGTGTTCATTTTAACACTATTAATTATATAAAAGTGAATATTGATACATTCACTTCTTACTACCGTGAGAGGCAGAAGGTGGAGGATGTTGAACCGTTTATCCATTACTTATGTCTGGCTGCACTTCTGTCGCAACATCACTATGTGAACATATATACATATATTTTATTGAGATCTTAATTTCTATTTAGTCAAATTAACTGAGATACTGTATCATTGGTCCATGTACCCCGTGTGTGTTACAGGACTGTTTTGGTAGGTGTACCTAACAAATCAATTCAATTGGCATCTGTGTGTATATTTTGTTGGGTATTTTAGATTTCAGAATCCACCCTTTGTTTAGTTTTTTTACAGACAGGGTTGGATACCTCTCATTAACCAATCACAGCTGGTCTTTATCTCCTTGGCTCCTGTCTTTGAATAATTGCTAAAATCATTTCCAGTCGGGCGAGTTTGTAACATTCAAACTCATCTGAATTAGAGGAGCATGTGTTGTCCATCAATCGGGATCCAGTAGTGCCGTCTGCTCTGCCCGTGACACATTACGCCTCTAAATTCATTCAATGCAGGCCACTGCAACCAAACCAGGTGTATTTGCCAAACATCACGAAGAACACTGCGCTCATCCTGAGCCGTAGTATATTAACAACCAAAACCAGAAAAAGAACTAAACAACGTGGGACCTTTTAAGCTGGGCCACAGGATTAATTTCCTCTGACCAATCAAGTAAGAGCGTGATTAAACTGAAACACCTTCCCTGTAAGAATCGGCTGACTGTCCCCATGGAAGGCACGGATTCAGTATCTTTATAGTAAATTACATTCTTCCACAGGTAATGAGCAAACGACAAATCGCATTGTGGCGATGTGAGGAGGCAGAGTCTCCACGCTGCAGTGTATTAATCTAACATGAGACAGTGGCACAAAGAGGTTTCTTTAATCTGCTTTCCAGTCTTCAGATTCACCTGTCACACAGCTGCACTATCTGCAAGGCGAGGTGCGAGGACGACGAGTTTTGTTTTATCGCCAAGATAATAAATAAGAGGGGGTGATGAATAGATGGATGCATGGACAAAGACAGGCAGGCAACCACAGCACACTGGAGAAAGAAAGTTAAAGTCAGCCAAACTTCCAGAGTGAACCCGACATACAAGACGGAGCTGATCGAAATCCTGCATCCTCCTCTTCCCCTCAGCCTAAGTGGCGGGAGATTTACCTAACCCCCATCTTGGCCTGGCCTCAGTCCCAAGGCACCTGGGCAGCAATAAAAACAGGTAAACAACAGGGAGGCTGGAGCACACCAATAACAAAGTGGGACTAAAGGGGCTGTGTGACTCAATGAGTGTCAATAGCCCCCCAAATCCCCTCAACCGCACACACCTATGGTTTATACTGGAGTGGACTCAGCGCCCGAGCCTGCAGAGCCTGCAGAGCCGAGGAGCCGAGGAACGGAAACAAACGGCAGAAACAAGATCGATATTGAGCTGCAAAAGCTTCATTTCCAGTTTAAAAGGTGCCGATACCGTAACCACGGAACCAGCCTTGACAGAGATTACTGTGACACAAACATATCAGCCGCTGACATTTTAAGCTTTCAAAACTCACTTTCTGGCCTCAAACTCAAAGTCACATCCACTCTGCTGGTACAGTACGTCACGTTTCGCTTTCCATCATCTCATATTTCAAAAAGCTAAATCCACGCTCTCTGTTCCAGTCAGATTCAGAAACACCACACCTGATAACTGTCGCACTCTTTTTACTGGTCTTCCTGTTAAAAAGCTGCGTTCGGCGTTTCTGGAGAAAGATTTCTATCCCGGCGTGGCTCCGACCCTCGTGGGCGAGGATGTGGAAGAGCAGCCAGCAGACGTTCCTGTCGCTACCTGCTGCCGATTACCTGAAATACTGCTCAGGGTTCGAGCAGCTTTTTAAGAATTAAATTCAAGCACTTTTCAAGGCAGCTAAAACACAAATTCCACATCTAAATTGTTACTATAAATTCCAGGAGACAACAAACAAATATGACGA
Organism: Gadopsis marmoratus; assembly: GCA_036023855.1. Lineage (NCBI taxonomy): Eukaryota > Metazoa > Chordata > Actinopteri > Centrarchiformes > Percichthyidae > Gadopsis > Gadopsis marmoratus. The sequence continues at coordinate 3,463 of JAVQJF010016556.1, read as the reverse complement.
CGGGATTCATCTCAAATATTAAATGAGTTTTGTTGAAAATCAGGCATTTTTTCAAGCAGTATATTCAAATTCTAGCATATTCCCGACCTTGAAAACATAGCGGTTAAAGGTCAGTATGTTTGTCTGCACCCTGACTGTGTGGCTCAGTCCCACTTACAGATCCAGGTCTGAGCATAAACACCGGATCTTCCCTTCAGCGCACACAGAGCAGACAGCCAGCGGGCCGCGAGGAGACGTTTGCTGAATTTGGCAAAAAAGTGTATTGGATTAGAATCGCTGACCCCCCCAAACCATTCAGCGGCTTCAGCCAATTCAAAATGCAGCTACCTTTCTTCACTGGCTGTGCAGAACCTGTATGCTTGCCTTTCTGCACCGCCAAGATGTGCGACTTCTACACCGAACATAAACACAAAGCTGCTCAGCCTGTAAACATGGAAAACACTACTCTAATTATATGGAATATTTTTGACAGCTGCCGTGTCTGAAATTGGACCTTGGAACCGTTCAAACTGCAAGACAGATGACCATTTTGAACATCATCAGAAATCTGACTGATCTTTGATTGTTTGCATTTAATCAGACAGAATTAGTCAAATAATTTCGTGGTTGAAATGTGGCTTAATCCGTACAGACCTTCGCTCCTGGTCTCTGAAGATCTAACGGCCCAGACCCTGGATTATAGATCTGATATAAACATCTATATTAAAGTTTATCAGCCAGATTTCTCAGGCCACAGGAAAAGCCATGTTGTCCTAATTCCCAGAAGTCAATCAAAACCCAGATGATAGAGCATTCAGTGTTCGTGCTCCTCAGTCGTGGAGGCCTGCCTATTTATGAAGAAACACGGGGGGGGTGACGATGTTCTACTTGCTCATTTAACAGTTTATTTATCTTCATGAATTTTCTTGCAGATCGACCTCTACTGTGAAAATGTGCTCTTTTCTTTATCATCACATTAGGTGAATGTCAGACGACCCGGTGTCCCTTTGAAATGCCAATCTGTGATCGTTTTGCTGCGGCACCACGTTGCTCCAGCTGCCGGTCTGATGGACATCAGTGTGTGTGTGTGTGTGTGTGTGTGTGTGTGTGTGCCTGTTATCTTCGACTAACTACGGATGCAGACGGAAACAAGACGTTAAAAGAAAACGTGTTTTGTGTTGATGCCACAGAACCAGCTAGAACCCACAAACACTGAACAACAAACACACAAACCAACAATCAAAGTGTTGGAGGCCAGAGCGGCGGACTGGATCGGAGCTGGTGCAGCTACTGTGACGTGTACTCACCACTGGAGCAGTCCAGGCCTCCCCAGCCCGGCTCACACTGGCAGGTGTCAGGAGAGACGCACCGTCCGTGGGCACACTCTTCGGTACACAACGCTACGGAGGAAGAGGAGGATGCAGAGATTAACATCAAAACCTTCCTTTTGACTTTGATCATGTTGATCTCAGGATACTTTTACAGCTCCAGGCCCTGAATAAAGCATCCCGAGTTGTAGGAAAAACCTCTCTACAGCATCAACGGTGATCCGAGTCCTGGACTACGCAGCAGGATGTGGGGTCAGCGAGGTAACTTCAGGTCCAACTTCAGGTTTTCAGGGTTATGACGGTGGTTCACTTCTTATCGGGGTACGTCGCCATGGCAACTCATGGTGCTCTACGTTTGTAGAGTATGCCGTTCTGCTGCCGGCACACTACTCATGTTTGCGATTGGTCAGATTCCGCAAACCCCGCCCCCTTTCATGTGAGCGCGCTCATGGCTGGATTAGCAAACCCTGTTTGTTGACCAGCGTCGTGTCAGAGAACCAGAACCAGCAGAGATCCTGGATGTGGAGCTGGATTTGTGCATCGTCACCGTGTGGCGTGATTTTATTTTTATTCCTCTGTGCAACTGAATTTAATTCTAATTCACAAACTTTAAATATTATCTTTGTGTCCCTCGTCCGTGTAACAATTATCCATCTTGTATTTGTTACTGAGGATAAGACGGATGAAAAGAAAGGTTGTGATGCAGAAACCTCCAGAAACAATGCAGCACTACACTTTAAGAATGATTTCATTTTGCCATCAGGACCCTGGACTCTGGACCGACCTGCCTGAGCTCAGGCTGCAGAGTCAGGGACCTCTTTTAAATCACTTCTTAAAACACATTTTTATAGACTAGCTTTCATGTGATGTCATTTTTATATTTTATATTGTTTTAAATCATCTTTTATCAACTTAATTTTTAAGTTTTTATTCTTGACTATTAATCTTTTGAGTTGCGTTCATGTTATGTCATTTTTATATTATTTTATATTGTTATTACTCAGATTTATGTTTTTCTTGGGGGGGTCCTCTTTGCTCTGTTTGTTAAAGCATTTTGTAGACGCAGTTTTAAAAAGGTGCTATATAAATAAAGTTATTATTATTAATGTCAGCATTTCCTCTAAAGCACCATCGAGTGTTGCCTTCAACAGCAGCTTCTCTCAGTGAGCCTGCATGTAATTATTTTAGGGATTTGATCTTTATTTGTTCCTTTCCCTGTAAAACGTGTTTTTGATGGAGCTGAACTCACGTCACCAAAACAAATGGCAATATTTGAATAGAAGGTACGGAAACGTATTCAGTTATACACGACTTTATATTCAAAGAGTTATCAAGTTTAAACAGCTGGAAGCTCAAATCCATCTTTGGCCCTCTGTGACCTTTGTGCACAAACGAACTGTAAACACGAGCTCATGTTTAGTCGCTTATATTTACACACCAGCTGTAAAACTCTTCTGGCACAAACGGTTTTTGCCGCAGTCCTGATTAGTTTTTTCTTCTGACAAAAGGTTGAACTCTTGGATTTATAATGGAACTCTACATGTAGGGGAAACGTATGCGACTTTTGAAGTGTTTTGGTTTCTTTCACAGAGGCAGCTTGCAGTGTGGCCGTGTGTGCGTTTTCATTATTTCATGTGCGATTCCATCCGTTGGCAAAAACCTTCAAACTAAAATGTCTCCAGGTGTTGTCTTCCTGTCTAGCAGGCGTGGTCCAGGTGAGAGATGATATAAAGTCACTGTAAAGGTTATTAAGTAAAGGATGTGAATACTACCGATAGTACAGAAGTAGTAACAAAAAAAATACCCGCCTCTCTTCTGTACTTATACAAATGGGTATGGGTAAATAAAAAATGTATAAAGAGAATCCTTTAATCTATATTTTTACCGACATTCAATGTTTTCTTAAAATGTTTTATCTAAAATATATTAAATGCTTTTATTTAAAATGTTTAGTGATAAGACAGCACAGAGCTCTTTGTTGTAAAGTATCAGGTAACTTAAAGCTGGAGTGCAGGACTTTTATATATAAATGAACGTTCGTCGCCGGACGAGTTCACACGGAGCCGATTCAGCCGATCACCTTCAGGTAAATCTCTCAGTGCACACGAGCTTTTAAATCTGGTGTCTGTGGAAGTAAAACCATGCAGACAGAGTCG
>JAVQJF010016555.1:0-20226 GCA_036023855.1 Gadopsis marmoratus | reverse complement strand
TTCAAGGCTGCGACAATGTTGCTGGCACTATGTGTGACACAGGCTACAATTTTGTCACTCACCCCCCATTCTGTAGTAACCCTGGTCAGCTCTCTTGCCAGGTGAGCTGCAGTGTGTCTGTCTGTCAAGACAAAACAGTCCAGGAGATAGGAAGTCATGACAAAATCCTCCATGAAATGGCAAGTCACAGACATGTAACTGGTGGTGGTCACTGACGTTCAGCAGTCTGTTGTGAGACATACAGACCTGATTTTGTCCATTACATTACTTTTTACCTTGTCATACATCCTAGGCAGTAGAGCTTGTGAGATAGTTTTTCTACTAGGTAGACTGTATGATGGGTCCAAAAGGTTTGAATATGCCTTGAATCCCTTGTCCTCAACCACAGAAAATGGCTGGAAGTCGGATTCTATCCTTTTGACCAGAGCCTCATCCAGTTTACTCTTCCTCAATGGATCCATTGGCCTTGTTATAAAGCTTTGTTTGTTGAGGTTTGTTGTTGTGGCCTCCATGGTGGCCTAAGTGCAGCTTGGGTGGTGGTGGGTGCTGCTGGTGTACTGGCTGTTGATGTGGTCAATGTAGCAACTGCAGACGTTGTAGGTCCAGATGAAGAGGTGCTGCACTATCTTCTCTAACTTGATAACACCACAGTTGGCTGTGCAGATTTGAGGTGCCTTCTCAAATTAGAAGTGTTTCCTCCTTTAGATTTCTTGCATATGTTGCATTTTGCTGTAGTTGTTGAAGTTTCAACAAAATAAGCCCAAACGGGGGGTGGCTGTGGCTGAGAGGATAGTGCGGTCATCCATTAACCCCAGGGTTGGTGGTTTGATCCCAGCTCCTGCTATCTGCATGTCGAAGTGTCCCTGGGACCCTGAGTTGCCCCTGGTGGCAACTGTGTCCCCATCGGTGTACGAATGTGGTGTGAATGTGCATTCCCTAAATGTCTGTTTGCCTGCCCTGTGATTGACTGGCAACCAGTCCAGGGTGTTCCCTGCATCTCGCCCAGTGTTAGCTGGGATTGGCTCCAGCACCCCCCCCCCGCAACCCTTTGGGATGAGCAGCATGGATAATGAATGAAGTCCAAACATTACTTCATTTCCTAGTACTCATTCTTTTGACCTGTTCGACCCAGAGTCTTTTCTGTCTGCACTCTGCACCTCACCTAGTGCAAAGTATGGGTGTCGGGGGAAGGGTGAAGGTTCACCACCTCAGTGGAGACAGCCTGTGTTTGACACTTTTTCATTTGAATTTATATAACACTGTGTGGATAAGATAATATATTGTAAACATTACTGCATTATAATCATTAAAACTGTACATCACAAAAATTATTATGATTTTTAAAATGTAATTTCACACTGACATAATGATCTTGGTACAAACAATACAGTGTACTCTCAACTGCAAATTAAAAAATTTTAAAAACTGTCCAATCCTGAGCCTGGGAAGCTGTCATGTGTAGTCAACCGGATCTATCGTTCATTTCTGTCCAATCCTGAGCCTGTATAGTTGCCATATGTAGTCAACCGGGTCTGTCATTAATTTCTGTCCACTACTGAGCCTGTATAGCTGTCATGTGTAGTCGACGCGGTCTATCGTTCATTTCTGTCCAATCCTGAGCCTGTATATCTGTCAAGTGTAGTCAACCGGGTCTATCGTTCATTTCTGCCCAATCCTGAGCCTGTGAAGCTGTCAGGTGTAAAATGAACTAAAGACCCAGTCGTCTATCGTTCATTTCTGTCCAATACTGAGCCTGTATAGCTGTCATGTGTAGTCGACCGGATCTATCATTCATTTCTGCCCAATCCTGAGCCTGTATAGCTGTCACGTGTAAAATGAACTAAAGACTCAGTCGTCTATCATTAATTTCTGTCCAATCCTGAGCCTGTATAGCTGTCACATGGGAACAACGTATCTCAAGCATTGTTGTTGTGCAATGCGCATGTGCCAAAATGAACGATTTACTCTCTGTATTTTTCACACTGATATAATGATCTTGGTACAAACAATACATGTACACTGAAAAAGTAACAAAAAAAGCCACCAATTGTATTTTTTTGTGTGTGTGAGTCCAGAAAAGGCGTTAATAAACCAGCCATTGTTTATTGCCTACAACCGTGCCTCCTCTTCGTAACTATGACCCACCCCCCCCACCCCCCCCCCCAAGAAATGAATGAGTGACTCAAACAAAGAGTAGTACATTTTACTGAACGGGAGTTAGTGAACTAAGTCCGGGTAATGACTCGGTTATCCCATCATGACTAAGCACATAAGGTGAGATTAATTGTGTTAGTATACGGAAGAAACCTGGGAAACCACAGTGTTGGGCAGGTCTGATCGCCATAATATACAGAAATCCGGTATGTTATTTTCATTTCAGGTTTGTTTTATGCGAAACGCATAATTTATTAAATCAGGCGGTCAGACATCACTCAGTAATTTGAATGCCATACGGCCAGAGATTTTGTTGCATACTGTAGATTATCTGGAAATTTTAAAAGGTTGCATTATTAATAAATAAATGATGTATGTATGTAATGATGACACAAGTGTTTGTAATAGAAATATATCCAAGAAAAAATATATATATTTGTGAGAAAATATTAATGTCGATTAATATTCACTGCAGAAACTGTAGCAAAAATATAAGCGTATAAGGTTCTTAATTTGTGATTCATAGCGCAGGATTTGTGCACCTACAATGAAGAATGTAAGAAGGTGTAACTGCTGTGTTGTGTTTGTGGGAGAGAAAAACATTCTACAGGTTTGCTACTTTGTAAAACATTTTTCTCTGTGATTTCAAAGTTAATGATACACATGTGTGACTATTGTCTACAACTACAAATTTCCATGTCACAGGTGCTCAGGTTCTTTGCACCAATAATACCTTCACATGCATGTCCTGCCAGTAAAAGCTACCAAAACTCAAACGTTGTACAGCACCATGTGACTGTGCTGTTTAACCTCCTGCCGAATCACATACATGTACTCATTAAACGAATTGCACCATTTGAATTGTTCCAATGGGAAGTCAGCTGGACTAAACTAAAACAATTGCATTGAATTTAGTAAATAAGTAAATGCTTAAAAAGATTGGATCAAATAAAAAATTGTGAACTTCAAATTTAAGAAGTTGAGCACTACTGTTTATGCTGTTTAATTTGTGAGATTTAGGAATGTCTTAATCTCTGGGTCTGACCAATATTGTAGCATCTTTCTTGTCTAAATCATTCACTGTTACTGTTCTGATCATAGACTGTATATATAAAGATGGACGATGTGTCTCCACTTCCTCCCACTGTATAAAAATTAAACCAAAATATCCTGCCATCTTGCATTATTTGGAGCCAGAGTCTGCGCAGTAGTGATCCACGACTCAAGGTCCACACCATACACCTGCCTGAACCAATCACAAACCACACTTTTTATAGCATCAGAAAACTAATTAAAACCAAAGTTTTCAGAAAAATGAACACACTAAACATACATCAGCATGTAAAAAATACCTAAAATGACAGAAATGTCTTTGGAAAAAATCTATTTGATGTGTAATTTAATTATTCAGTTTGGCCCATGTCCCATCTGCTACCATGGAGGGAGTAACCAGCCACCAGGGGGCAATTGACATGTTTTGGCTTAACTTTTGGGGAGCTGTCATGTGCCATGATCCATGTCCATATGGTGACTCTGGCACCCACAGAATTAATTTAAAATATCCAGATAACCGGGCGCCTGGGTAGCTCACCTGGTAATACACTCGTACCATGTACTAAAGCTGAGTCTTTTCCACACTGGGATATCTTGGCTGAAATTGAACCTTTTGTTTTTGCCCTGTGCGACAAACTTCCAGCCACCCAGGATGTATGTCATCAACTGGTGGAGAACAGTTCAGAGTCAGTGCTGACAATAACCATTTTCAAGAAATTACCTTGTGCCAACAGTGGAAGTCCCAGCCGATTTGGTTGACCAGTCAACAGGTCTGTCTGTGTTTGTAGCTGGTGAAGCCATAGTACTGAGCTCCAAACTGACCTGGGATCTGCTCCCAATTCCTGGAAAATACAGCACAATTCAACACAATTACACACAGGAAAGAGGAGATATAATCAATATATTACGCCATTCATATCCCCCTGATGGTCAAGCCTTTGGATATTTAATCACAGCCATTGGATCAATGTTTGCAATCATCTAGTGGAACATTTGTTAATTTTTACGTGAGGCCTTTCTGCAGGATTAGAAAAGTAACATACGCATAGGTTTCTGAGAGGATCATTTTGTCAGTTACATTACCAGAGCCAACAAATCCTAAACTAGGTAACATGGTGGAGAATGGGTAGAGCTGAGGTAGGACAAGCAAACAAGCCCCAGTCCAAACTTCTCTTTAAACCATGATATTCCCTTAATAGAACAATGATTGTGCTGCTGCTACTACTATTCATAAAGCATTTCAAAATCCCAACCATCACCATAACATCCTTATAGACTCTTAGTCTACCTTATCTGTAGGGAACAAGTTATATTACCCTCCCCCCTCGCTCTCTCTCGCTCTTTACCTCCCTACCCAACCGGTCAAGGCAGATGACCGCCCACGCAGAGCCTGGTTCTGCTCGAGGTTTCTGCCTGTTAAAAGGCAGTTTTTCCTTCCCACTGTCGCCTTGCGCTTGCTCATGGTGGAATTGTTGGGTCTATGCGTATAGAGTTGGTCTAGACCTGTTCTTCACAAGTGCTATGAGATAACTTTGTTATTATATGGTGCATTATAAATAAAATTTAATTGAAAAATTTAATTATGGTCAGAGTCTACATGCCAAACATCAGCAATATGTACTATATTCAGTATTCACATAATAATCCACTCCACTGTTTGGTATCTTTTGGCAACCACACTTGGAAACCTCAATTTGTTACCTCAAGGCTGCATTACTGCAACTCCCTATTGGCTGCTACAATAAGTCCCAGACTCTCCAGCTGATCCAAAATGCTGTGGCACGTTTACTGACAAGAACCAGGAAAAGAGATCATATTTCTCCAATACCAACATCTGGCTACCTGTAAAATCCAGAATTTATTTAAAATCCTTCTCCTCACCTATAAAGCCCTTAATGGTCAGGCACCATCATATCTTAAAGAGCTCATAGTACCCTATTACCCCACTAGAGCATTGCACTCCCAGAATGCTGGGCTCCTTGTGGTTCCTAGACTCTCTAAAAGTAGAATGGGAGCCAGAGCCTTCAGCTACCAAGCTCCTCTCCTGTGGAACCAGCTTCCAGTCTGTGTACAGGAGACAGACACCCTCCTCACATTTAAGAGTAGGCTTAAAACTTTCCTCTTTGATGAAGCTTATAGCAGGGCTGACTCAGGTGAGCGCTGAGCCCCCCCTTAGTTATGCTGCTATAGACATCCCGGAAGACATCCCATGATGCACTGAGCTCCTCTCACCTCTTCTCCCTCTCCAACTGTACACACTCTTTAATACACATTTATATACCCATACGTATATATATACCCATTATACCCATTAATGCGTGTTACTAATTCAACTATCTCTCTCTCTCTCTCTCTCTCGGGCTCTCTCTCTCGCTGCTGCTGCTGCCTGCAAGTGTTTCTGCCTCCAGAGTCATGGAGTCTGGATCTGCGGGGTCTTATCTACTGGGTCTGGATCTGCGGGATCTGGATAGACATGAGTCCAGTCGAGTGGATGTGGGCCACCTGCTGCTGCTACTGTAATTATTAGTGTAGTGGTTGTTGTGTTTGTAATACTATTGGTTGTTTATTTTAACATCAATAACATTGTAACTACCATTGCTTTACACCTATATGTGGATTTGTACTGTGCTACTGTGTGTTCTCTTTCATCCTGCTCTCACTCTACCCCCTCATCTTTTTTTTCTCTCTCTACCCAACCAGTCGAGGCAGATGACCGCCCACCCAGAGCCTGGTTCTTCTTTGCCACTGTCTCCTCTGCCTAGCGCTTGCTTATGGTGGAATTGTTGGGTCTATAAATATAGAGTTGGTCTAGACTTTCTCTATATTAACAAGTGCTATGAGATAACTCTGTTATGATATAGCGCTATATATATAAAATTGAATTGAATTGAAAACAATTCAAATGATTCAACTTTGGTAAATTCCTCTTACGCAGTTGTGTATTCTATGCATTGCAGCATGTAAACTGTTGATGACTTATTTTGGGAAAGTAATCTCATTGTTGACCTGGGCCTTCCTATTGAAAAGTATCTAAAGGCTGAGATGATCTATCTGAGAAAGCCAATGTGTTACTGAAAAGTATTTTAATATACACATTTAATATTATGTAATTTATATATTATGGGTATTTGTGTCTTTATTAGACTTAAAATTTCTCTTCATGATCAATGTATAAAATCATGTACATAGTGAGATAAGCTGCATGGCTAATGACACAGGAAGACTGAAATATAAAATCATATTTAGAAACACTTTGCTTCTGAGGGAACCAGGAAAGTCGAGACAAAACACAAACTGGATTGCGCTGATAAACAATGCATTAAGGTTTGACATGTTCTAAAGTAAAGCTCACTGTGACTTGTTCACACTAAAAAACAATTTTTAATGGACAAAACAGTTATAGAATACTATATTTAGGAGGTTTCAGAGATTCAGGTTCCTGTGATCCTGTCAGAGGTTCTCTGTTACCACCTATTTTTTCCTTTCTCAAATCATATTATACAGCATTGTCCTGATATTAATGAGGAGAAAATACTGGAAAACAATGTCTATGCCTGGCAACTGACTAATACATCAGTTCAGAACAATGGACGGTTCCACTCTTCTGGCACTAATTCACCACCTGTTATTTTGGTACATGTATAAATGACATCTCAGCCAAACTCTCAGACAGTCACAAACAATACTGTCATGATCCAGGCTGGGTTGGGTGCGTTTCCCCTGGAGGTGAGGCTGGCTGGCTCATCTCACACACCTGACCGCGATCCCCTCATTACACACCTGCTGCTCATCCTGTCATCACACACCTGCTGTTCATCCTGTCATCAAGCCACGGCATATCTACACGGGCCATCCAGAGGATCGGTGCCAGATCGTACAAACCCCTGATGTGCGGCATCGTCTCCGGAGGTTCCTGCCTTCCCGGCTCTCGGATCTCAGCCAGCCTCTCACCCTCCTCTCCGCCAGCCCAGCCCAGCCCGACGGACTCTCCACCTTAGATCCCCACAGTAAAGGACTTGTGTTGCCTACCTCTTGTGACTGCCTATTGTCTGCATCTGGGTCCCCACAACACTCACCACAAATACAGTGTAGTATTGGTGTTTTCAGTGGTCACATAATGTGATAAACATAAACAATGAATGCAAAAATGTGAATTAATGGGTTTCACTGCCAAATAGTATATCTAAAATAAGCTTTCTGTTATACATTTGAAGTCCCTAAGCCCAAGCCAATAACACTGATGATGTCACTGTGTCATAATCACAGGCTTTTTTTCCAAACATGACAAAGCTCTTCCAAAGCTATAGACATTATATAACCATTTTCATGGGTCAAGTAGTAGTCTCCATGACAAATAAAACTGACCAAAGAAAAACAATACAGTTCCCCTTGAACAGAATAAGTTGTTAATGGAACTTCTATATCTGGTATGTTATTAAATAATGGAAACAAACGTAAAGAAAATTCAACTAACACCTACCAGTCAAGAGAGCAGCTTTCTCTCTCTGAGGCCCAGGGTGTGTTTGGTACATTTCAGCTCGTTCCCTCTGTGGTTCCAGCAGTGTTTGGTATAAATGCTGGGTGTCCCTGTGGGGCTGAGACAGGTCTAGGTGCTCTAGGTCAGAGTCCAGCTCCCTTGCTCTCCTTTCTAACTCTGTCAGGCTGAGCTCTGAGGCTGCTGAGGAGGGGGGGTGGGAGCCCCCAAAGCCAATCGGGGGGCGGAGAAGAGGCCAACGTTGCAGTGAGCCCGAGTAGGAATCTGTATCATCTACTCCTCCCGCTCCCCCTTTCTCCCAGCCATCATCCCACAATGTAGTGACCATCTCAAGGACATCATCCCAACTCTCCATTCCCCCTTCCTCTCCAAATGTCCCCTCCACCTCCCCTTCTTCTTTCTTTAATTTAACCACAACCTCCTCCAACTCATGTCCATGCCACTCTTGCATTCTATACTTAAACTTCATTCCTCTTTCCTCCACCTTTTCACACTTTATTTCTACATCCTTTTCCTTTTCCACATCTTCCTTTTTGTTTTCATCCTTTTGCACTTTCCCTTCAACCCTTCTCTTTTCTCCTTTGGTTTCCTCCACGAGTCCCTCACTGACAGTAGCCCTTTCTTTCTCCTTACCCACTTTTTCCTCCCTTTTGTCTTTCTCTTCTCTCCTCTCCTTGTCTCTCTTCTCTTCTTTCCCATTCATCTCGTCCCTCTCAGTCTTCTCCTTAATCTGTTCTACTTGTTTCTCCTTCCTCCTGGATGTCCTGGGTTCTTCCTGCTCTCTGTAGACCCTCCAATGCTCCAAGTTCTGCTCCTTCAGGGAAGCCCTACCCACCAAACTGGCCTCCTGTGCTGGTTCTGGATGGGAGGGCTCTTTAAGTGAGCATCGTCCCACAATACTTGTAATATTCATTACGTTTGTTAGGGGGTTCTCTGAGAAGTGGCCTGGATGGGGGTGGAGGTGGGAATGCGGGCGTCTCTTCTCCAATGCTGAGAGGACAGAGGGGAGTGGGGGGAGAATAGGGAGGTTGTGGAGTGCGCCACCCTGCCGTACAGTCCTCTTTCTGACAATGATTCGGCGAGGCCAAGTAGACTCGATGCCCTCAGCTGGGCCTGTTGACTCCAGATCTTCAAATCCTCTGCTTAGTCGTGGGCTGACCACACCTGGTCGGAGCCCTGTGGCAGTGCCAGGTCGAGTCCTGTAGGTGGACTTGGACGATTTGGACTTCTGGGATTTGGAACCTTTCTCTACATGTCTAGATTCAATTTTATCAATATCCAAAGGCTTTTTCTCAGCCTGATATACGGGGGCAGTATCAGTTTTATCCACAGCCAAAACACTTATCTGAGCTTTATCTGTAGACTTGTTGCTGTTATGTGTTTCACTAACAACCCCAAGCTCAGTATTACTCTTAGTCCCTGTCTCATTACTAACCCCAGCTTCTAGTACTGCCTTAGGCTCAGGTGTAGGTGCGATCATAACTTCTGTCTCAACTTTAGCTCCTCCTCTGGACTCTGCTGCTGAATCAACCTCATTATTAATGTTAGCAACACCTCCAGCTTCAATTGCAGTCCTATTCTCCATCTGCCTTGAACTAACTTTAGTATTAACTCCTGAATCAATCTCTGACTTCATCCCCGGACCAGATCCAGCTCCAATCTCCACTTTATCTCTAGGCCCAACCCTGTTCTCAATGTCAGTCACAGTTGAAGGTATAGCCTCATGAATAGGTTCTGGTTTAGCCACACCCCTTCCGGTTTTATCTCCACTCTTTGTACTTCCCTTGTGTCCCTCCTTGTTTATAGATGGAGCCATATTTTCTATCTCCACCCCAGATTGCACTATTCCTTCCAAATTCCATCCTCCTGGTCTTGATTTCCCCTGAGAGCCCATTCTTGTTTCAGACCCATTTTTAATGCTAGCCCTTGATCCATTGTCATATTTATTCCAGCTTTCAACTCTATGATGTTCTTGTATTCCAGCCCTGATTTCAACCTGTGACATGTTTCCAGCTCCAACTTCACTTACTAACCTTGGCCCACACCCAGATTTGCTGTCAACTAACACCAAACCCACACTCCCATTGTCAAACTTGGAAACCATACCCCCACCTACATTTTCAAGGCCAGCCTTTGACCCACCTCTATTCCTACCTACAGCACCGGTGCCCATTCTGGGGGCAGCACTGGGGGAGGGTGAAGGTGAGGGCTGGGGGAGCAACAGGGGTGTTGTATCTAGAGCCTGGTCAGGCTCTAAAAACACAGAGTCTCTGTCTGAACGCAGAGGAACTGGTCGACCATAACCAAATGTTCCAAAAGTTGATGTTTCCCTTCTCTCCCTCTCCCTCGCCCTCTCCCTCTCCAGCCTCCCCCTCTCCCTCTCTCTTTCCCACTCTCGCTGTGCCCACCCTCTCTCCATCTCCCTTTCTCTTTCCCTCTCCCACTCCCTTTCTCGCTCACTCCGGCCCCATCCTCCTCCTCGATCCCTCAGGTCCTGCTCGAGGTCATGAGCAGACAGTTGGACCAGGGGGGCACGGTAGGGGGATCGTCTAAGCTCATGAGGTGGTGACAACCTGAGGCTCTGGGTTTGGGAGTAATGCCTTGGCTGGATAACCTGGGGAGGGGAACAGCGCAAACTCTGAGTCTGACTGGGGCGTGGTTTGGCAGGGGAGAAAAAGACTGGAGTATGGTAACCCGAAGAGAGAGGTGAGCCAGAGAAGGGGGAAATGAGGGGGGAGGTAAGAGAGGAGGACTGACCCCCAGGGGTAGGGTAGTGCCCTGGGTTCAGATACCCACCTCCTCTGTCCATCATATCAGTTGTTGTAAGTTCCAGACACTCCAGGTGTTTTGGAGGTGTCAAGACCTTCCAGGACTGTCGGCCATCTCTACTCTTTGTACTGTCTCCATGGTGATGGTGGTGGTGGTGATGGTGGTGCTTCTTGGATGAGGAGGACACTCCCGGCGCTGAAAATGAGGATATAGAGGGAGAAACTGATCGGGTGAAATCTCCTGGCGAATGGCAGCCACTACCATCAGCATCCTGACCCCCAAGCTTCAGTGAATCATAGATGACTCTTTCGTCCAGTCGGCGCACAAACGAAGGGTTGGGAGTTAAAGAGCGGGGCTGTGGATCAAACATGTCAGCCGGAGACCTGCTAACCCTCAGGGAGCCGCTTGCAGAGTAGCTAAAACTCCCCTCACCTCCACAGTCTCGCCTTATGGACCCTCCAGGGTGATGATGATGGCTGTCAATCTGTTGATTGATGCACATGGTATCATAGATGGACCGTTGGGGTACGTAGCCATCTCCATATCCCCCTTCCACTGCCCTAACTCGCCCTCCCACTCCCCCATCCCCAGCTCCATGTTTCTCCAGGCAGCAGGAGCTCTTCCTGAAACACCCAGGACGGCTAAGAGGCTTGCCCATAATTGGTTGGATGGCTGACGGTGGGAGGGGTTGGTGGGAGGCACGTTTGAAGTTTGAAGAGTGAATTGTGAACTTGTTAATTTTACTAAATGGGAAAAATTTTGCTTACAAAATAAATTTCAGAATGTGCAAGATGCATGGCAGCTGGCTTTGAGAGGACCATGGCAAATTAAAATAAGTGAAAAAATGTAAAATTCAAGATTTATGCTTTTTCTTTTCTGGTACTGAAGGATAATCCTTCCTTTTAATGACTTGTCAGGACAATAATTTGATCAAAGGATTGCTGAAAAGGAAATGCTGCTTGTTGAAGGCTCCATGACATAAAAACAATGTAAATAACATAATGTCCAAATTATATTTGGAGATGAATCCTACTTCGAGAAATATTCCAACCCGATTTTGAAGAAAAACATGAAAATACAAGATAAAAGATGTGCAGTTTTTATGTCCACAGGGTTACTTTTCTTAGTTCATCTTCTCGCCCACTCTCATCCCAGCATGACTGTATTTGTATTTATTCTGGCTGTGTATTGTTCTGGCTGTCTGTTCAGAACCAAGTCTTTATCCAGTGGAGTGTTAGTCAGTCAGACACAGAGCAACAGAAAGACAGTGCACAGTGGATGGAGGTTTAAATCCAGTCAAAGCTGCTCCTCACATTCTGGCTGTGTTTGTCGATTACCGTCATCTGTCTGTGGGAAACAAAGCAAACAACAAAAGGATTGAGTGGAAGACAAATTGAAAAGGTCTCTCCATAAATATCAAAATGAGTGAATGATATTAGTTTATTCAGTATTAAGATATTAGTTAATAAACACTGATATGCTCATCCAGTTAAAGGATGCTTAGTTTACTTGGTACAAGAAGTACACAGTCAACCTGTGGAAACAGTCGTAAAATGTCTTCCCTGGCCCTGAATGGACCTTTCTAAAATTTGAGCAAAAACCCCAATGATGTCATCAGAGTTAAAAAATTTTTACAGAAAGTCAGTGTTACAAACTTGAAATGTTGGGTTTGACTCAGAAGGGAGGGTCTAAACAAAAACTGTCCCACATCTGTGAGTGCTACAACATAATAAAAGTGCAATGTTAAATTGCAGGAGTGCCTCTTTAATTTCAACCCAACAATGCCTGCAGAGCATTTACAAACAATTGAGAGGAAAACTAGCCGCAAGCTGTCTAAAACGTAGCAAACAATTTCCTCAATCTATTGATTTGAATATTAGAATCGCTTAAGCTAGATGATGCTCTTAGATCAAACAGCGCCAACCCAAGGCCCTCCATCCATCAGTGGGTTACAAATAATGCTGAGCCTTGTAACAGGGAAAAATCAGATGGACTTTGTTGGTTTTGAACCTTCTGTACCACTGGTCTCTCAAAAGCTATTAGCTTTTTGTAATTTGGAAGTTATGTCTTCACTTGAAAACCATGTTTTACAACACCAGTTTTACAAATCAAATGCGTGAAAAACTGTTCACAGGCAAGACAACAAAGGGTAAAAACCTCCAATGTTCTTTATGTAGACCTTGTTTTTCTGCCAATGAGAGCTAAACACAAAGCTAAATTCTAAAGCCCTAGTTGGTTCAATTTGTTAAAACATAGTTCTGACCTAAAGGGTGGAAAACTGTTCATAGCCAAGACAACAAAAGATAAAAACCTCTATACAACTCAGCAATGCATTTTAAAGTTAGAAAGATGTTGATGCCACAGACTGTACATGCAAATTTGGTTCCAAAAATAAGATGATGTCAATATTCCTTCAAAGCTGTATCAATAAGAGAAATCGAAGCTGAATTTTTCAACATGTGACATTTGGTTTGATGTTGACATTCCTGCTTTGAATGTACCAAACTGGTTTATCTACAGCAGCTAGCCCACTATCTCCAGGTTTGTGGGAGATGACAACAGTAGAAAGACCATGTTAGCTTAGAGGAAATCACAAACATCAGAAGAAAAAAGCGTTTAAAACAAATCTTTACCACAGAAGCGTGGCATCTAGCACACATCTGAGAAATCTCAGACTTCAGGACCTCATCGACTCATTTCTTGAACCAGGTCAGGCGGGGTGAAAAGTTAAAAGGGGAATTAATAATCATTAACTTTTGACAACCCCATTTCTTTTTCTTACACAGAGAAAAGAACAGACTGACATTCACATATCGAAAAACATCTTTAGAAAGCTTCCCACAGTAGTCCTGATATATCCATACTAATATCAATCTCAAATGTAATATTAAGGAGTCAGAACTATCTCATTTCCATGTATTAGTGATGCCTTCCTCACAAATTAGTTCATCTCCATCAAAGGAGCCTATTGATAGCTCATTCTTAGTCTCTCCATTTCTTTATCTATTCAGCATGCATTCGTTCTTAAGCATCTTCTCTCCCCCTCTCTCGCTCTGTCTCTCGTTTAACACCGCTGCTGCCATCTGCTCTATTTTCCCCCAATCAATAGAAAAGCGAGAACCTTTCAACACGGTCACAGTCATTAAAAGGCATCAGTCAATCCAGTCCGTCGATCTCAGTCCCATCCTGTTGATGTCTTGTCATTCTGCCTCAAATCAGCATCATCATTTGTTTTTCTTACCGGCATTTCTGCCCCTGTCGTTTCTCTCTCTCTCTTTATCTCTGCCGTTTTTCTCTTTTTCTGTTACTTGTCTCCCTCTCTCTCCCACTCTCTCTCTCCCTCTGCTGTGAATCATGCCTTCTGTCAGAGGAAGGTTTTTTTGACAAGCACTCTCTCTGCCAACCAACACACCAACGCAAACCCTCCTCCTCTCTCCTTTCACTCTCTCTCCCTCCTAGCTTCTCTTCTCCTCAATTCAGCCTCCCTTTACCTTTCGAGCTGTCCTTCTCTTCCCCCCTCTCTCTCTCTCTCTCCCTCCCATTTATACTCTACACAGCTTTGGGGCTTTGAGAGCTTTGGAGCTGCAAAGAGACCAACTTCTCCTTCCCAGCTGCTCCTCTTTTTGTCTCTTCCTCTATCTCAGCTCTATATCTCTTTCTCATCTCTCACTTGTCATCTCTCTGTATTGCCATCTTTCTCTCTTCCCCTTCTCTCATTCCCTTCTAGATTTAGTTTGACCTGAGTGGGTTACCCTTGGGAAATCATCACTGTCTGACATTTTAGAAATGAGGTAAAGAAAGAGAATATCTATCTATCTATCTATCTATCTATCTATCTATGTTTCAGTCTCCCACACACTCCTTTCTTCTCTACCCCTCTCCATCCCTCTTGTAGCCCTCTCAGTTTGCCCTCTACCTCCCACTCTTCACCTCAGCGTTAATGCAACACGCATCACTGTGGAGGCGGCAGGGAGAGTGAGAGAGACAGAAAAAGAAAGAGCAACAATGGATACTCACATACTGTACAGTGCAATTTAAAAGCGTAGTCATCAGCAACATAATTTGACCATTACACAGCAGTATGTAAAAACAGGATCTATTTCTTATCATTAAGAGATGTTACTGTAATTATCAGTAGTATTATAACCATAATGTACAATTTGTACTCCTTTCTATCCTCTGATGCATAGACATGTCATTTCCATTTTGTGGGAAATAAACAGAAATTGAGGTAGTTAGCTTGAGCAGCAGCAGCAGCCACCATGTTTGGGAAGGAAAAAAATGAGTGCCACCTACAGAAAAACAATTTTTATCCAAATGAAAATGTCCAAGAAAGAAGACGTCACCATGCTGCCCACAAGGTTTGACTGATACATTCAGAGATTGATCTGTTGGAAGTCCAGTGAAACACAAAGCAGTAAACAATACATAAGAAACTGTATACCTCTGCCAAGGCTGCAATATCCTGTAAATGTGTTTATTTTAATAATAGAATTGTCAATGTCTTGTAATTTCTAGTCTGCATCTGAATCCAGAACTGTGTCAAAATTAGAGCCCAGCTGATACTGGATCAACGAGGCAGATACCAATCAATATCAATGTTTGAGAGTTTTAAAAAATCATATTATGATCTACTGGCCAGAAACTATTTGTCTCAACAAATAACATAACCAAAAATGTATGATAAGGATCTTTTAAATGTGGTCATTAAGGAGATGTGACCAAGTCATGAATGTGTTAGGGACATTTTACAAAACTAAACTTGTCTGTGCTGTCTGCTGGTGAAACTATGTAATGAAGACACTATTTCAAAATTCTATCAAATATTGTTGAGATTGAAAATTCATTTAATCAAATCAACATTTCCATGGCAACTGGAAAGCTCCATCTGCTTAGTAAGATCGAGTGATATGAGCACCAGAACAGCTACTAAGAGGCTTTTAACTATTAACCAAGTAACTGGGCTGACATATACTCTGATACCAACACATCTGTGAGGTAATATTAGCTAATATTGGTTACCTAGCTAATATATAGTGCAAGGGGTTGATCCAACCCAGAAGACAACCTGTTCCACAGTGCACTACCCCACCACCATGCCGACCATTAACATTCAAAATATAGATTATTTGCTTATTTGCAGGATTGCTCATAATTGATACTGTATGTGAATTTGTATTCTAAATGTGGGTACATTTACACAATACACCGATCAGCCATAACATTATGACCACCTGCCTCATATTGTGTATGTCCCCCTTTTACAGCCAAAACAGCTCTGACCCATCGAGGCATGGACTCCACTAGACCTCTGAAGGTGTATCTGGCACGTATACGTTAGCAGTTGCAAGGTGGGCCCTCCATGGATTGGACTTGTTTGTCCAGCACACCACACAGATGCTCGATTGGATTGAGATCTGGGGAATTTGGAGGCCAAGTCAACACCTTGAATTCCTTGTCGTGTTCCTCAAACCATTCCTGAACAATTTTTGCAGTGTGGCAGGGCGCATTATCCTGCTGAAAGACGCCACAGCCATTAGGGAATACCGTTTCCATGAAAAGGTGTGTACGGGGGGTGTACTTGGTCTGCAAAAATGTTTAGGTAGGTGGTACGTCTCAAAGTAACATCCACATGAATGACAGGACCCAAGGCTTCTCAGATGAATACTGCCCAAGGCATCACACCGCCTCCACTGGCTTGGATTCTTCCTACAGTGCATCCTGGTGCCATGTCTTCCCCTGGTAAGCAACATGTACATGATGTAAAAGAAACGTAATTCATCAGACCTGGCCACCTTCTTCCATTGCTCATGTGCCCATTGTAGGCGCTTTCGTCTGTGGACAGGGTTCTGCGGCTACGCAGCCCCATATGAAACAAACTGCGATACTCTGTGTTCTGAGACCTTTCTATCAGAACCAGCATTAACTTTTTTAGCAATTTGAGCTACAGTAGCTCTTCTGTTGGATTGGACCACACGGGTGACCAGGAACACCCCACAAGAGCTGTAGTTTTGGAGAGTCCTCCAGCTATCACAATATAGCCCTTGTCAAAGTCGCTCACATCCTTTCGATTCCCCATTTTTCCTGCTTCAACACATCAACTTGGAGGACAAAATGTTTACTTGCTGCCTCATATATCCCCCCCACTGACAGGTGCCATTGTAACGAGATCATCAGTGTTCTTCACTTCACCTGTCAGTGGTCATAATGTTATGGCTGATGTATGTTCAAGGATTACAGCAGTTGATTTCACACCTAAAAGTGTAAAGCGTGTGGACTAGTGAAAAACAAATTTCTTGTTGTTTTTTCCTCAGGATCATCCAAATATGTAAATTAGGTGTAGACTAGAAGAACGTTGTAGGAGTGGAGGATTGGTTTAACAAAAGGTTATCAAAAGGAAAATAAAATGTTTTGAGATAATGGGTGTGGAATTTGTTTCTGTGTCTCTTGGTTTAAGAATCACAAGCCAAAACATAAAGTGTGCACATGATGGCATTATTTGATCCTCACCAAAAATAAGTCCCTTTCTCCTGGGCCCATGCCCTACTTTCCATCAATTGTATGGAAATCTCTTAACTAGTTAAGTACTTAAAACATATCCTAACTAAGATAAAAACAAACCTTTTAGCAGTCCTTGATGGATGATGAAGTGACATACAGCTGAACAATAGGGCTCAAAACTATCACTTGTACACAAGGGAATCCTCCTTTTTAAGGCCAATGTGGATGAAATTTCAATGGAAATAAAACACAGGATTGACTTTTGTTAATCAGTGGAACAAAGTGTCCCTTTGAATCAAATATGTCTGCAAGAAACAGAGCAGTGGATAGAGTTATATATCCACAAAGAGGTTCACTATATAAAATATATATGATATAAATATACAGGGAAATACCATGACAATTGTATAGGATTTCTGAAACTCCAGGGTTTCAATTACAAGCTGTACCATTCACCAAAATCTTGTTAAAAATGGGCAAGTCGTTTCCAGGATGTTTTGTGAGATTGACAGAGACAAAGACTGACTCACGCTCTCCTTTATTATGCTTGTTCGCTGTGAGCTCAAGTGGTGTTGACTCTGTGAGTGTGTGTCTGTCTTTCTTTCCAATACACACACACACACACACACACACACACACGCACAGAGGCAGACAGAGACAGGGAGAAAGATCTCAACTGAGTAAGAAAATATATTGTCTGAGAAAAAACTGCACAGCCTGGTGTGTCTACACTGGACAGTTGAGCATGTTGTTCTTGACAAAACCAACAGCTGTGGGAACATGACGCCTGACAGTAATTAAGTTTAATCTTATATTTACATTTCTTCCTGTTTTCTGAGGTCTTACTTGCCAATGAGGATAAAAGATTGACCTTAATGTAAGGCCGCGATCTTTGGGTTGTGAGCCAAACATACATGCACTCTAGTAGAGTCAGCAAGTTCCTTATGTTTATGTCAACAGTACAGTATATGGCCTCAGCTTTATTATCTCCAGAAAAAAAAGATAAAGAACTGGTAAGAAATGAATTCAGAAGCACCACAGAAGGCATCTGGCACCGTGGCCTGTAACCGACACAAATATCACTAATCACATTTTCGCAGTAAGTGCAGCGAAGAAGATACAACAGAAATGTCTAGTGAAATATAGAATATTAACTGTACGATATACAGGAATGATAATATATCTTATTTGTCTTTTTACCTGCTATTTTGTGGTGACTGGTATAGATTCTCAAAACCGCTGACCTAGCTCATAAAACATGTTGTGGATTTTTAAAGCTGCAGTATCAATATCTTTATATTATCAATGGCTAAAATAGCTGTGTGGAATGTAAACGAGGTAGCTCGTAATTAACCCATAGAGAATTATTATTCAACTTTGCAGGCTGCTGTGGCTCAGGAGGTAGAGCAGTTTGTCCATTAATCACAGGGTTGGTGGTTTGAGCCACCTCCTGTCCACATGTTGAAGAGTCCTTGGGCAAGACACTGAACGTAAGTATAAGCATTTTAGCTGTATCAACCTTGTTTCCATCAACAGCAGGTTTCAGCAAAAAAGCTCTGTTAAACCCATTGCACAGCCTAGCAGATGAAAGTTAAAGACTAGCTGGTGAACATAGTGGATCATTTGGCAGATAGTTGGTGGAGACCAAACCTAAAAGGAAAATGAATAGAGTGGTGCAGGAAACCTGGAAATGAGTCGTCTCGAAGTCAATGGGTTTCTTGAATAGGTTTTGGTTAGATGTCTGAAATAAGGTCTGACATTAACACAAGTTTAAGAGATTTTCACATTTTGTTCTATGACATAAAATACATCAGTAAATACCCAACTCATGAATTTTAAAGCTGTGGTTGTTAACAAGTTGCTAAATGAGACTACAGAGGTTGTAGGGAACAGAAACTCATCTACTCACTCATCTTTACAACCTCGTTGAGTTTATACTACTAGCAAACTATTCTAACTCAAACTTTACCAAAGACTTTTGTAGAAGAGCTAAGCATGCAAAACCAAATTGCAAGTTGGAAGCTTAGTGGTGGTGAAGTCATGTGACCATGGTGTAGTTGGTTTATAGCCTAATGGTAACATTTATGCTTCAAAAATCATAAAAGTGACTTGTTTGCCAAACAACTTATTTTCTGCAATAATCCAAACTGCAATGGAAACATAACAAAACAAGTCATCCCTGCAGCACTATTGGACATACACCAAATCAATCCTAATGTTGGCCCATCTGCTGGATGTGTAAATAGGAAATTGTTCACATAATCATAATATGTTCACCATAAGAACCAAAGGTCTTATGGTAAATGGACTCTTACTTATATATCGCTTTTCAACAGTTGAAATGGTTCCCAAAGCACTGTAACAGTAATCTAAGCTTTTAACAGTAGTCTAATTCACCCATTCCCACACCGATGGGGACACAGTTGCCATGCTGGCCTCCACCGGGGGCAACTTGGGGTTCAGTGTGTTGTGGATGTTTCCTTTTCCACATGATCATATGGTTATATTTTTGCCATCACAAGTGTCTTGCCCAGGGACACTTCGACATGTGGACAGGAGAAGCCACAGCCTCAATGGTGAACATAGTGTGGACGTGGTGTGTAAAAAAGCACACCAACGTCTGTATTTTTATAGGAAATTGAAGAGTTTTAATGTTGACAATACTTTTTTGAAAATGATTTATTCTTGTTTTATTGAATCTGTTTTAACTTTTTCTTTTATCAGTTGGTACGGGTCACTCAGACTGAAAGAGAGAAATAGACTGCAGGCAGTGGTGAAGGTGTGCAGCAAAATTGCTGGCACTACATTAGTCAATCTTTCTCACCTACATAACACCAGGTGCATGTGTAAGGCTCAACGCATTATTGCCGACCCTTGCCATCCCCTAAAGGAAGAGTTCCGGTTACTCCCACCAGGGCCGTAGGTACTATCTGCAGAGGTGCTCCACAAATAGGCACACGAATTCTTTTGTTCCCGCTGTCTTGAGCCTACTAAATAATCTGTGACTGCTGCTAATCATACTTGTCTATCTGTTGTCTTGTCTCTTTTGTTGACGTTGTTTTTGTGTTTTGTGTTTTTGTGCCGTATTTTATGGCTGCAGGCCAATTTGCCCCTCAGGGACAATAAAGACTTTTTGACCTTTGACCATATACTGCTTAAAAGAATTAAAGGAACACTTTGAAAACACATCACTCCAGACCCTTTCACGTCTGTCACATGTGTTCTATGGAATGATAGGAGTGCCACAATAAAGA
>JAVQJF010016553.1:0-11614 GCA_036023855.1 Gadopsis marmoratus | reverse complement strand
TGTTGGAGATGCTCTGACCCAGTCGTCCAGCCATCACAGTTTGGTTCCTTGTCAAAGTCGCTCACATCCTTCCGCTGCCCATTTTTCCTGCTTCAACACGTCAACTTGGAGACAAAATGTTCTCTTGCTGCCTCATATATCCCCCCCACTGACAGGTGCCATGGTAACCAGATAATCAGTGTTCTTCACTTCACCTGTCAGTGCTCAGAAAGTTGTGTCTGATGGGTGTATAAATCATACGGAATTCACCTTTTGACTCCCGTTTTGTCCACCAACCTGTCGAGAGGCTGAACTCTCCCCTCTGACCCCACCGTACTAAAATACATGTAACCCTCCCGTCACATACAGACTCTGCGTTTCAATTTCTGCTGCTATAATTTATTGTGCTGTACTTAACTGGCACTCGGTCTCTTGACAAATGTATATATTTTCACTGCACTGTGGGACTGTGAGAAGTGACATTTCAGTCTCTTCTGTGCTGCACATGTAGAGAAGCTGACACTAAAGTTGACTTTGACCTTTTTAAGGCAAACGGTCATTTATCCTGTAGTTGACCCATATTTCAGTTGTTTCTGTTGCTAAAATAACTTGTTTTCACCTTGGCTATCTGAATAACCCTTTGTCCTTTTGTGCTGACGTTTTTGGAGAAACGATTGCCAGTGCCGATGTCTGTGAAAGGTCACGCTTTTAAGGTGATAAAAGTGGTGGTGTGCAGATAAATCGGTCGTCGTCTGATGAGGTTAGGTCACTCCCAACAAGTCGGGCACCAAAAATAACTGATAACAGGGTTAAAATGTCATCTTGGGAAGGAATGTGTCCAAAGCTGTTCACACACTGTTTTGGTCAGATACAGGAAGTGGATCTGAAGGGAAACGCGCAGGAGAGGAGGGTGGGACGGTGTGGCAGATATTTAGATTATAAATGAATAGACGGTGCTGTGACTTTGACAGACTGCATGAGGGGGAGAAATCCCTTGAAATAGCCCAGAGCTCAGCTTTTAATCACACATATTGATGTGAAATGTTCTGCAACCTTCGGGTCGATTATGTAACCAGCACACTTAACCTGACGGTGACGTAACCGCCTAGTTTCATATCGTAATGTTCTGTTTTTCGCTCTCTGAAACACACCAGTCATCCTCCATCATATCCTCTCTGGGTAAAGGGAAACATCTTGTGAGGTTTTTGATTTCGAGCTGTAATTCTGTAAGTGAGTTTGATGACTCCAGGAGCCGTTGAAAGCCTAGCCTTAGATTAGATTTAACCGGCAGCACAAGGGTTTCTTCTGGCAAACGCACCTTTTTTACTTTTCGGTGTTTCTCTCTTTGCTGCTCATCGCTTTCTGTTAAACCACTGCTCTCCTCCACAGGTGAACGTCTACGTACTGGGAAGAACCTTCCTGGTGTTGGCCAGAGAACTGTGCATCAACGCCCCAGCAATAGGTACAGACTTCACTCACCTTCACCTCGTTCTGCTGGATTCACTGTGCAAGACTGTTGAATTAAACTCTGTAAAGTGTGAATCAGCTCTTGTCAAGCGCCATTTAGGAGACATATCTTTATGTGGATAAATTGTTATAAATAAGGCTGCAACTACCAATCGTATACATTCATTATAATCATTTAGTCTATATATTGCCAGAAAATAGTGGAAAATGACTGAGTTCAGGGTGACGACTTCAAACGTCTTGTCAGCCGAAACCCCAAAGTATTGAATTTAAAATGAAGTGTAATGAGCTGGGACCAGAGAGGTTTTTGGAGTATTTGCTTGATCAATGTCTTGAAAATACACCCGCGATTTTAATATTGCACGTCCATAATGTTAAATGTTGAAAAGAGATTTAAAAAAAAGAAATGCGGTCTGAAGTCTTGCCGCCTCAGCAGATTCACACGCGCCCTCTTTCCACCAGATCAGCTCTGGTTCTTGAACCGGTTCTGTTCAGGGCTCTTGGAGCCTCTGTGCTCTCTAGAGAACCGGCTCACGTTTGATTGCAAAGTAGTGTGACGCAGTTTTACTGCCACGGATACCTACTTTTTTAAATAACCATTCCCTAAATCTGGATGCAGAGTTGAGGTGATAAGATGCAGAGTTGAGGTGATAAGATGGATGCATGCTGTGTTTTGTTCTGAAGCGCTGATGGTTGACTTGATTATTTAAAAAAAGCTGTTGTGTTCACGTGAACGGGGCGTGTTGAATCCCAACCAATCAGGGATCTTCAAGAGGGAAAGACAATCGTGGCTAGTGGAAGAGAAGAAGAGTAATTTGTCTCACTATCTGAAAAATTATCCCTGACTCCAATCTGAGGTCCAATCTGCCAAACATCTCATACGAAATACTATAGTATACTGTACAGAACATTATAGGAACTTGTAAACATGTTTAAGTTCCTTTACACATTCTAATGTGGACTTTCTGTAGCCCAAGTGTAAACCGTGCAGCTGTATCGGTTAACAAAAACAACTCTGATCAGAATCTGGATCAGCTGATACTCTAAACACACTCTGACTTTTCAGCGAGAATCAGTATAACAGCCACTTTAAAAAGAGGCTGTTGTTTAAGGCTCCTAAGACTCCTTGGGCCCCGGTGCTGTACCAGAGGGCCCATTAAGTAATCCATCCACGGCTGCAAGAACCTGTTTATCAAAAAAACTGAGGTGTAGTTCATACTGTAGTAACTAGAGGGCGCTGCAGTCCCTCCAATCCCCCACTCCCTCACCCAAGCGCCATAATGATGTGACATGTGTGGCTTCAATCACATTATAACCCTTTTATGTTTTTATCAGGTATAAGCATTCTCGTACAGAACACATCTGGTCAACTTTAACAGCATCAAGCTGCTAACGGTTCAACTGTGTTTTACAAAAGACACAATGTTTCTGAGGCCGTCCTCTGAAGTGCAAAACAACTGTCTGACAAGATTTCTACTTTTTTGTTTCAGTTCGAATCATAACACTACGTAAAGTTTGCTCCTCGTGTAATATTGCTGCTTAGACTATAGTAACAACATCATATATAGACTTGCAATTACACAATTTGAAGCAAGTCCCTACTTGGTACCGTTGCGGAGCTCAGCTTGATTACATAACCACAAATCACCGTATTAATGTTGTTTCTACAGCAGCCGCAGCCCTTAAAACACAGGCATCAGAGCAAATAACGTTAACCCAGTATTTAAATAAAAAAAATAACATTAAATTAAATAAGACAACCACAGCTCCTTGGCTTTGAAAATAGTCTCTCAAAGATCTAACCAGGCCATTTAGTGTGACATTAGTCAAGTGTCTGTAATGCTACATTACTTTGAAGGCTGGGAGGCGAGGATAAACCTAACTTCCCATCAGCAGTCCAGAGCAGTTTATGCATAGAACACAAGCTCTGGGATCTGTCCTCCCTGTACTCCGGTCCCGTTGGTGCTGTCGGAGGAGCACTGGAATTGAAATGTCACCTTCCCACACTGCACCTCCGTCATGCCCTCCTGGCCAAAATAGCTCAGTTCGTTCCCGTCCAGCACGGCGCTCACCGTGTAGAACGCTTCCTGCTCCACCTGAACAGGGTGCTCGAACCACACCGGAAACGTACTGCTCGACCCGTCCGACACAAACTTCGTCAGGGCCTGCGCCAGCGTCACCCCTTGTCTTTTCAGTTCAATTTTCACGCTGTACTCGGCCTTGCCGCCGCTGGACCCGTACAGCCCCAGACCAGCGATAAAGATCCTCTTGTCCACTGCGAACTGAATGCTGTCACACCGGCCGCGGTAGCGCCACTGATTGCTCCGGTAGGCCGATGACTGGAAGCGGTGGCACTTTTGAGGCACCAAACCCTTCCTCGCAGTCAGAGGGAAGTCCAGTTTGGGCTTTTTAGCTGCAGTGTACCACAAGAACACGTTGTGCGTCTCCTCCAGTGTTAGGATATCGCATTGCGCTGCCCCATCAGCAAACTCCTCCAGGCTCATGGTGGGGATGCGCACTAAGAACAGCGCTTTGCCAAGGACATCTCTCTTGTTGCGGGTTGTGGGCCCCAAACCTTGTCTCTTGCACTCTGCTGTGGCCCAGTTCATGACCGCCTCGAACACCACCACCTCCTTGGTGTTGAGCGTCTCCCGCCGCAGGATGATGTCCAGCGTCTGCAGGTCGATCTCGCAGAAGCCCTCGGAGCACAGCGAGAGCTCGGCCTGCGCGTCGATCACCTCCCAGCAGCGCTGCGTCAGCTCGGGCTCCTCGAACAGGCGGCTCTGGGAGAGCAGCACGCAGGCGTTCTTGGCCTCCAGGCTCGTTTCCAGGAAGGTGACGCAGGCCTTGGCCAGTGCAGGAACGATGTACTTCTTGGCAGCATACAGGGTGGCCAGCACCGTGTCTGCCTCCAGGTCGATATCATCGCTGTACATGTACCTGGGAGAAGGACAATAACCTTTATAATCACCATACACGTACAGAAATGTAACTTGCTGGCATCGCTGTAGAGGACGGTTTAACTATTTTAATATTAGACCACATAAGACAATGGCATGAGGAAAATTTTGACCACATTTACTGACTTTGGGTCCTTGAAAAACTCTTCCAAGTACTAATTTCTTCTTGCTTCTAGTCTAATTTCTACTGAATCAAAATGGGAATAATCATCTTTTTTTTTCTTCCCAAAGAGGATTGTATGATGACCCGAACACATCCCACCATTTTCACAAAAAGCCTAACATGCAAAAGTCTTTGGTGCTGCCTTAGCAGATGCTACTGAATGAGCAACAAAGGCAAGTTATTTATAACTACTAGTCTGTATATATTCCCCTCTAAGAAAGTTGTCAGGCTATGGATGAGGAAGGGGGGGGCGGTGTTTCTAGTCGGACAAAGAGCACCGAGAGAACCAGCAATTACTGAGCACTGTGCTGCTGCCACTGCTCTCTGGCGCTCCCAGCATTTTGGCATTCGCCTCTGCTTAGCATTGGATGAGTAATAATATGCTTTGAAGTGACACTGACTGTGCTTGTCATCTCTCCTTTTGGTCGGCGGTGTGAGGGATGGCGAGTGGCTTACTTCAGCAGAATTAGAAAAGCAGCAGGTTCCACATCTGGGATATGGATTTCAGACTCCTCCTCCGCCAGATCGCCGTAAAACATGGCACAGAAGACCGAGCTTCCCACGGCCAGCACATACTGGGAGGGAGGGAGGAGCAGACAGATGCGTCAGATGCAACCACAATCATTCTTCTTTAGCTGCGTTCAACACAGGAGCAGGAGTTTTCAGTAGCACTGCTGCAGAGACCGACACAACTTCTCTCCTCATCTAGCAGACATTTTAAATTTAACACACACATACTTTGCCATAAAGAAGGAAGGAAGGAAGGGGGGGGTGGGATACAAACACCAACAGTTTCTTTTGTTTTTGTTTTCCCCCCAAGAGGTGAAACGTCTTTACCTTGTGTGCTGGAACCTTCTGCGAGGCCCCCAAGGGACCAACAATGAAGTGGACATCAGCCATCAGCTCATTGTTAAACATCAAGGCATTCCTGAAAGCAGAGCAGGTTTCACGAATAAGCCTCAATCAAGTATTGTGTAACACCAAGTCCTCCCACACTCCTCTTGCCTGGAGACGCGGTTATTTTCATAAGGTTTTGAGGGAGATTGCAGCAACAGAAGCTGGGCTGCAACTACTTAAAATAACGACTATTTTCATTATTGGTCAGATCGTGAGAAATGCTCCAATTTACTGCCATAAAAGACTTACGAAATACAGAACGTTAACAGTTGAGAAGCTAAAGCCAGTTGATCTTGTCCATTCATGCATTTAAAACGTGCATTTTAACTAGATGCATATTAAACGAGACTTACTACAGATTTAAAATGCATGCTCCTGTACATGCAGATTTTAAATATATGTAAGCGGATGCTGCAGGAGAAGAAAGCCCCACCAAGGAGTGAGGCTGCGAACCTCCTCATCACATTAACACAGCGAGTCAGTGGCTGTGACGTCCTGTCGTTACTTCACAATGACATTTATTAATGTGCTTTATGGTCGGTCACATTTTTTTTGGTTGCATAATACTACACGTACTACAGCCTCCTCTGGTCCAGAGTGTGTCGGGGTTACCTCTCTCTCAGCGTGGGGTGGCTGCACTGCCAGCTGGGCGGATCGACGTTGTTGTTGTTGATGTTCTGCTGGCTGGTCGGGGTGGTCGCCGCGCCGCCGCCGGCCCGGCTCACCGGCACCTCCTTGGTCTTCTCGGTGTCCGCCACCGTGGTGCCGCTGGAGTGCAGGTTGGTGTTGGCGGCGGGGTACAACTCCGCAGCCATCTTCTCCTGCTGCTGCTGCTGCTGCTGCTTCGTGCTCAGGGACAGAGTCAGGATCTCATAACATACCGGCAGCCGTCTCGGGAGCTTGCCGACCTTCTTGGACTTTTTCAGCGTTTCTGGGAGAAGCAGTAGGTACGTCAGACACCTCATGATCCGGCCATGATGGAGCAACCTGCAGTCCGCCGTTGGCATCGGCACGAGCAGCCGGTCCGCGTCGTGTTGATGTCCGGTGGAGCGAATCGGCAGAATCGGCAGCGGGGCTCGAAACTACACGGGTTTATTTCTGATCGTTTGTCCTGCTCTGCGGGGAATTCAGCAGCGAAGTTTACGCGACAACATCTAAACATCCGCCCGGGCCCCGGTGGAGTCCGCGTCCTCCTCCGAACACTTTGTGTTTGGGTCTCTGCCCGCCGGTCACCTCATCCTCTCCGCTCGGAGAAGCGTCGCTTGTTTGCCCCCCCAGCTCGTGTGAACTCCGGAGGGTCGCAGCTGGGTGTAAGTCCGTCCTCTGTCCTCCACCCCGCCTCTGCGTTAATCCGCTCTGTCCCTCTGTCTCCGCCCGTCGGCCGAAACGGAGCCAGAGACGATATTCCGTCGCGTCCGTTCGCTTCCGAGGTAAACACACGATTGTCGGGAGTTTTCAAGGTCCGCTTCGTTTTGTTGTGTTGTTTTTTTCTTCCTCCTGCTTTTTTCTTTTTCCGTCGTGATCTCCTCGGACGCCCAGGGCTCGCTCTGGACCAATCAGAATGGCGCACTGCGGTGACGCCGGCAGAGCCGAAGCGCCTCCCTCCGCCGCTCCGCAGAGTGCGTCACCGGCCCGAGCCGCTCCGCCTCCGCCCCGCTGATTAGACCCGCTGGGAAGATAAAAATAAAATATTTTAAAAAGAGAGCTCGGTTAAATGGCCCAGCAGAGTAATGGGGGGGTTAAAACGGAACGCAAAAACCAGTCAACTCTCAAACGTCTCACCGTCAGAGGCTGCAGCTTATGTCAACCGATAATCAAAGTTTTTTTTTATTGTGTATTAATAAAAAGGTGGAGACTGACTGTGAGGCAAAAGCTCACTAATGCAAACAAAACAAGCTAATTATATAAAGGCCCATTTCAACCCACACAAAGAGGAGTAAGCTTTGTTGCTCGCATAACTTTTTTTATTAACTTTATTAACGATCAATAAATACAAATAAAAGAAAAAACACCAATTAAAATATAAGTGTGTGTGTGTGTGGTACACAAGAAGAAGCCCATCGGAGGAACGGAAACTCTTGAGGCCAACTTATTCACCCACAGTAACAAAAAAACAGACCAGAATGCATCCGTTTTTGGGTTTTGAGGGGAAGGGCACAGCCTCCCCGCACACAGCTGAATGATAACACTTGAATGCTATTCATGCATCCCTGCCCCTGCCTTTGATTTGAAAGGAGCGAATCCACAGTCCTTCTCTGGGGGTGGTAGAAGTAATTTTGGGTAAATGTGTGTGTGGTGGTGGGGGGGGGGACAGGAGTAGAAGAAGTAAGCGAGGCAGGTTGAGGGAAAGTAGGTACACGAAAAAAGTAAACTACTGCACTCATCACAGAATGACTGCTGGGCTGTTTGAGCTTCACAGATTGATCATGTCGATGCTGAAAGAGGATTTGAGGTGGATTTTATTTGTTTTTCTCCTCCCTCAAACGGTCTCTTCTCTCTATGGACACTCGGGTAAAGCCTGGAGCAGTGATGTCGAGCTCTGCAGAGGGGAGGGTTCAGCCTGGATCTTATTACCAGCTTTCCACTGGACCGCTCCTTAAACGCAGACACGGACTTCAAAGATATTTGACTCCACGGTCATGAAACTCTACGTTGTGTCTCCCGGCTACAGTGGAAAGGGGATTCCTCCTAATTTTAGTATTAAATTAGATTTCTTAGCAAGCTAAAAAACATTTTTTTTTCAACAAATGTATAAAGGCGCTTTCACGGCAAAAGCAGGTGGTTCTGATAGTTTTCTTCTCTTCAGCTGACCAAAGTGTTTTCCATAAAGCTTATGATGCGCCGCACTGTACATGTTTCTCGAGTGATTTGGAAGGTTGCCCTTTTTCAAATCCTTTCGCCAGCTGCGAAAATCTGGATGGACACTCTGAATGAGAAACAGGCTGCTTCGAGCTGCACTTGAGCTAAATGCTAATCCTCAAGTTCTCCAGTGGAGCTAATTAGCAGTCAGCAGTAGGAGACCGGTTTTAATGGGAAGCTCACAGGTGCTAGCAACTTTTAAATCTGTATGAACTCACAGCAGGATTTTGGTCAAAGTCAAACTTCACGGTCTTTGGTTCGAATCAGAGTGTGTGGGGGGGGAATCACTTGGTTGCAATATTGCTTTTGGCTTGTTTACTGTTCAGTCCAGGGTTTGTAAACAGAAGTCACATGGACATACAAGCAGGCTGTTTATTGGTTAAAGTGTCATCCTGAGAGAGTTCTGGCAGCAGCGTAGGAGAGCCAAACCGATCCGATGTCAGTCCCCGAAACTGTAGCATGATGGGCTTGTACCCTCAAGTTGATCACGCAAGATGAAAGCTGAATGTGATCGTTATGGGATACGTACACCCATAAACTCCACAGTGGGCTGCAGTCGCTTCAGATTACATGCAGTAGTTTCGTTGAAAATGAATGGACATGTGTATAATCAATGGAGGATGTTGCACAATGCACAACAGACGTAAACGGTTGGCGCAAGATGGCAGATCACTTTGATCACCTGCCAGCTTTTGTTCTGTTAGGACAGATATTTTTGTACCAACTATTAATAAGACGTACAGTGCCTTGCAAAATAATTCATACTCCTTCACCATTTCCACATTTTGTGATGTTACAAGAACAAACAAAGTATTTTATGTAACAGACCAGCACAAGGTAGAGCATAATTGTGAAGTGGAAGGAAAATGCTTTTATACGAATGTCTGAAAAGTGTGGCGTGCATATGCATTCAGAGAAGTTAAGTCTTTGGAAAATCTGCATCAGTTTCCACATCTGTCGAAATAGTTTTCGATTTTCTTTTGTATTACTGCTACAGTAGTATTTTCAGTAGACAATACTGAGAATACCTAAAATTGCCTGACGTCTTAACAGTGTTAATAAATATTTTAAAATATTCCAGTGCCTCCCTTTCCAGCCAATATGTTCTTGAGAGATCCTGCTGAATAACAACAGACAAGCAGGTCTGAAAACATAACTTCCTTTGTTCAGGGTACCTAAAGGAACAACTGCTCCAGATTTTGAAGGAACTACCTGAATCTGAACATGCATAGCGTGAAGATACACTTGGAAAGTCTTCCTTCTGGTTTACTAACCTTAAAGGAAAAACACATTCCTGTCTCATCCAGACCCATGCCTGTACATTCCCCGCTTCGCCCAGCTTCTGGAATTTGGGGAGAAGAACCACGACGTGTCCATGACCGCGATGAGGCTGGTGCAGAGGATGAAGAGGGACTGGATGCACACGGGACGAAGGCCGTCGGGACTCTGTGGAGCAGGTAACCCCGAGGCGAGGCGGCGTTAGATATCTACTTTTGTAAAAATGTCAGCTGAGTGTTGCTGGTAGCAGCCTGAGCAGGCCTGTTGTTACCGGATTCCTGCGTCCAGTCCTTTGAGAAAAATCTGAGGAGAGAAAGTGATTAACGCTCTGTTGGCGTCTAACGTCAAGGTGCCCTTCAACCTCAGTGACTCCTGAAGAGCTGCCCAGTGACCATCAGTAGTTGTAACTCAGCCTGTCACGTCTTATTCTAACCCTACAACAACCTCGTACGTCGCTAACGGGGATCAGCAACTCTGGCGAGTTTGCTGCCATGATTTACTTGGCTACTGGTGACGTGATATAACCATCCAAACGCTCGGATGAACACGAGAAGTTGTTTTTGTGCCTTTTTTTTGAACGTGAACATGCAGGAAGTTCACACTGTACATACGTGCTAACATTACTAATTAATATCCAGCATGAGGAGGCTTCTGCACACGTAACCTGGGCTGCCTGAGTTTTGGACCCACTCAAGTTTTTCTCACCAGCTAGCTTTGTGCAGTCTGCATTAGCGTTATTACTGCTAATAGCACTGGAAATCCTATGTTTGCTAGCAAGAGTCGACGGATGTCTATTGATGTGAAGTTTTAGGATGGGTGCTGCATTCGCTTTTCACCTTCAACCAGTTTTACTGGTTTGTTCCCCTTTCTGAATACTAAAAACATCCAAATATAAGCTAACATCATATTGTGGCAGTGCGTTTTCTACCCAGTTGCTGTGTGGGCGTAAACAGGAAACTGAAATGTGGGGAACGATAGTTGATTTGCTGTATAGCTGAACCCGACCTCTGAC
Source organism: Gadopsis marmoratus (assembly GCA_036023855.1). Classification (NCBI taxonomy): domain Eukaryota; kingdom Metazoa; phylum Chordata; class Actinopteri; order Centrarchiformes; family Percichthyidae; genus Gadopsis; species Gadopsis marmoratus. Next base: position 999 of record JAVQJF010016553.1, on the reverse strand, counting down.
CCCTTCCTGTAGGAGGCAAACGTGAAATGAGTTTCCTTCTACGTAGATCAATAATAGAGCATGAACCCGAGGCGAGGTGTGGTTTGTAACACTGAACAGGGAGGGTTTGTCCGTGAACCGGTCCAGTAGCTGCCAACTCGGTTGCCAAACATATTAGTGTTTTTCCCAGTTTATTGGTTATCTGCCAGAGAGACATGTGGGTGAGGCGAACCTGCCTGCACCTGCCTGAACGTCCCACAGTTTGTGTGGTGTTGATTCTCCGCCCTGCCCCATCATCCTCTAAGTTTAGTGTTGCAGTTTATGTCAAACCTCCGAGCTCCCCTCCCCTGGTTGCGTCTCCGCCGGTGTCGGCCTGAATGCTCTCTGCTTTGAGGCGTTGCCCACTAAGACGTCCTGAAACCGAATCACCGGCTTCGTCTGCTCCCTATTTATGCTCCCGATTTCAATTTTCATCTTTCTCTGTTCCTCTGCTGCAACGCCTGAATAATGAATTGCTTATCATATATCTTTGAGGAGGATACAGTCGGATGGAAGAAGGACAAAGTTTGACGCAAATATCGCTGTTGACGAACTAGGAACGTGCAAATCTGCACAAAGTTCTTTTTAGGGTAGAAGGATTTTGAAATTGTGTCATGGACAAAAGTGGTCGTGAATGTAAAGTAATGACTAAGTTGAAGTTGCATGGTTTCAGGGTAACGACAGTGGAATGTTTTGCGAAGGTCGGCGGCGGCGCTAAAAGCCACCACTTCAGTCCTAAAGGCTGTTGGAAGTGTGCACGTAGAGGCAGAAGCATCCATCTTTCAACAGGCTCTCAGCGAGGCAACTCTAATGACTGTTATATAACCGTTCCCCTTCGAGGCTTGCGCTGCAATTGATTGCATAATATTAGTGTTGTTGTTGCTTCTTCTTGTTACAAACTGTTTTTGTGTGGGGGCCCTGCGGGGGGGGGGGGGGGGGGGGGGGGGGGGGGGGGGGGGGGGGGGGGGGGGGGGGGGGGGG
>JAVQJF010016545.1:0-10542 GCA_036023855.1 Gadopsis marmoratus | reverse complement strand
CTGTGCTTTTCACAGATGAGAGCAGGTTCACCCTGAGCACATGTGACAGACGTGAAAGGGTCTGGAGAAGCCGTGGAGAATGTTATGCTGCCTGTAACATCGTTCAGCATGACCGGTTTGGTGGTGAGTCAGTGATGGTCTGGGGAGGCATATCCACGGAGGGATGCACAGACCTCTACAGGCTAGACATCGACACCCTGACTGCCATTAGGTATCGGGATGAAATCCTTGGACCCATTGTCAGACCCTACGCTGGTGCAGTGGTTCCTGGGTTCCTCCTGGTGCACGACAATGCCCGGCCTTATGTGGCGAGAGTATGCAGGCAGTTCCTGGAGGATGAAGGAATTGATACCATTGACTGGCCACTACGCTCGCCTGACCTAAATCCAATAGGACACCTCTGGGTTATTATGTTTCAGTCCATCTGATGCCGCCAGGTTGCGCCTCAGACTGTCCAGGAGCTCAGTGATGCTCTGGTCCAAATCTGGGGGCAGTTACCCCAGGACACCATCCGTCGTCTCAACTCAACTACTGAGTACCATTTTGAGTTGCTGCAATGACATTTCCGCAAAATGGACTAGCCTGCTAAAATAGACTAATTTTTTCACTTGATTTTCAGGGTGTCTTTGAAATCAGCCCTCTTTAGGTTGATCATTTTCATTTCCATCAAATGATGTGGCATGTAATTATTTTTATTTTTTCCCCATTGAGATCTGATGTGTTTTCAAAGTGTTCCTTTAATTTTTTTGAGCAGTGTATAAAACATGAGTGAATGAAATCAAAAAGAAGCTCACAGAAAAAGAGTGTTGGGCCTCATGTTGCAGTATCATCACATGATCGCATGAGAGGTCTGGTTGTACTGTACACACAAGGGGTGGGGTGACGGAATGCCAACACGCAACTGCAAGCGCACACACACACACACACAGTGCAAATACTTCCTTCCTCTGTGTAATGGGAGTGCTCTGTTCTTTGTGTGACAGATTCCAGTCGGAGCGTGAGTCAGGGGACAGGAACTTTGCCATCGGCTACTACCTGAAAGAAAAAAAGGTTTGATCTTGGATGACTGACTTTGTTTTTCTACTGTCTCTCTGTTTGTTTCTCTGCCCTACAGAGGACGCTGTCAAAGTTGAAAAGTGTGTAAGAGGAGGAGTAAGTTACTGTTGGAGGCCCAATCAATGGAATAAAATGGATTGTAATTCTAATTCTGGATCAGACCTACTTATCTGTTACCAAAGCAGAGGTTTCTAACAGTCCAAAATGTGGTCACCCTCATCCCATATCTAGAAATGCAGCAACATGCGAATGTGCAGTAGTTGGTGAGTGTTTGAATGTTTGTGCTCTACTCTTTTGTTTCTGTGCAGTGTTTCCCAGAGGGGACAGACATGACGTCTGTACTGGACTTCTACTTTCAAGTGAGTGTAGCAGTGTTTTTTTTATTTCTTATTATTTGATCAGTTTTCAACTCTTATTAATTATAATGATGGAATATTGTTTTCTTTATTTGTGCTGATCTTCCTACACTATTGATTCCAACCCAGAGTGTCAAGAGACCCTGGCTAGATACAGTTTCACATATCCCTTTGTTTCTGTCAAACTCCCTCTGTTTACTTCCCTGTGTGCTACAAATTGCTCCTTCAATATTTACAAATAGGTGGCAAAGGAAAATCCAACATGAAGGGTCTCATTAAGGTGTTGTTCCACCATGAGCCTCTGGAACAGTTTCAGTGCTCCTTGTGAAGTCTCTGAAACTCTACAGGACGGATGAATACCAATTTTTCTGTTCATTTTTTTTGACCAGTGTTTTAATTGAGAGAATATAGCAAATTTACATCTTACACATCTTAAACATTTACTTCTCCCAGAGTTTGTACAAAGTCTTGAAAGATTGGAAAATGCTTATTTGTATTGTGTTTTCAAGGTTAGGAATATGTTTGAATTGAATATACTTCTTGAACAATGCTTGATTTTCAGCATAATCTGCTGTATGATCATCTCCATTTGAAATGAAATGATATGATCCTGTCATCATATTTGTTTGTTGTCTCCTGGCATTTATAGTAACTATTAAAATTAAAGGCTTTGATAGTCTTTAAAGTTTTAGTTTAGGTACCTTGAAAGTGCTTGAATTGTTCTCAATCTTACCTCTGCAGTTTGCCCTTTTTCTTTTAAAGCAGGCACACAAATAACCAAAGGAAAAAAACACTAAAAAAAAGAGAGGAAAAACAAGATCAATGTACGCACCCCGATCACCCCATCGTACGTTTTTAAAAAACACCTAAGGCAGTGACCACCATTCTTCTAAAAGATATTCACTCATTCGGTGTTGTGAGGATGATGTCGCTCCAAAATCTCCCATGCTGCTGGTGTTCAGTTGGATTTAGTTCTGGTGACAGTGTTATGATTCACATCATCAAATCATTCTTTGGCCCCATTGTGCTTTCTTGTCACCTCTACCACCACCATACTGTCATTTTCACCTTCCTTATGTCACTTGACTTTCTCATTCCTGCTTCCCTGTCCCCACCACCAGAACCTCCGTGCCTCATGCTGAGTGGAAGAAAATCCTGATTAAAAAAAAAATGTGCTTTGTGTGAACCTCCAGCTGTGTTCCATTGAGGTGACCTGCGAGAGCGCCAGTGTCATGGCAGCCACCTTGGCTAACGGCGGTATCTGCCCCATCACGGGTGAGCGCGTGCTGAGCCCAGAGGCAGTGAGAAACACCTTGAGTCTGATGCACTCCTGCGGCATGTATGACTTCTCAGGACAGTTTGCTTTCCATGTGAGTAAAGGGCACGGATCACAAGAGGGCACATAGGGGTCTAGTATAGCAGAAACACAATTATTTTGTTACTGCAGAGTCACTACCCATAACACTCACAAGACTGGGCACTAATTGGCCTGAGATGCCTTTTTCTGCACTAATATTTGTATACTCATTAACAATGTTCTTTTTAGTCACCCTCTTACATTAGCTTGTAACCTCATTGATTGCTTCATGATTGGACCCTGCTACAGAAGGTTCTTAGTAAATCCCTCAGTTACATGTAAACCATTTACTTAGGATGAAGACCTTCCTTGGATTTGCATGGTACAGACTCATTTAGTAACTCATTAGTTTGGCAGAACATTAGAAGGAATTTGCACATAAATCTACCAATACATTTACAAATGGCTGGTGCAATTTTATCCTTGTCTAATATATATCCTACTTGTTTACTATTTGCAATTGACATACAGTATGCATGTATCCAAGCTACAGATGTAGCTGACCCCATGACCAATACTGAAATAATTTGAAACACTGGTGATTATACCACATTATAAAACAGATAAAGTCTTGATACTGCGGAGGAATACATGCTTGTATTAAATTAAGACACAAAAAACACATCTAAGCTCCTGCATAGCTGCCATATCACATGATATCATATGATGTCTGCTGTGATAGGATGGCAGATTTGAACGAGACATATCCTGATGACAGACAGATGCAGAAAGAACGAGAATATCATCAGCATTTAAATGTATTAGTAATTCATAATAAATCACATTTGTGGACTTTCACATCAGTGAAAGTCCACTCTTCAATGATCATTCCTTTTAGCAAATTCATTTTGAGTGCATATGAGTCAGGCTTTGGAATAAATGTCCACTTCTCAATTGACAGAAAAACACTGGTAGAAATTCTGACTTCTCATCTTAAATGCCTCCTTTTGCCTTTATTTTAACTGAATAACAAGCAAAGGAATCCTCATTGAAAGGAACATCTAATTCATTCCTAGAGCTCCATTTTGCAGAGATTCTTCAGTATACTACCACAGATAAAGTGGTGGATAGATTGCTGTAACTCATGAATTATGGAAGCTGTGTCAACATGTTCTGTGCCGACTTTCCAGTTTGAACATTGTGCCGTTGTCATGCTGCTACTGTAGCTACACACGGCTGATGCTGTGTTATGTAACTGGTCTGTTGTCCCTGTTGCAGGTCGGTCTGCCAGCCAAGTCTGGAGTAGCAGGGGGGATCCTGCTGGTTGTACCCAACGTGATGGGTATTATGTGCTGGTCACCTCCACTAGACAAGCTTGGCAACTCGGTCAGAGGAATACAGTTCTGCACGGTACGTCATGTCCAGAAACAGAAGAGCAGGTCACTGCAGGCCTGCAGCGTGAACGTGTACAATGAATACTTACTGAGAGTCAGGGCAAGAAATATCTGCAGCAGCATTTTTCAGGTTTTTCTGAGAGTGTTTTTTTTTGTATCCATCTTGATCAGAGATGAGAAAGACATGAAGCAAAAGGCCATTTTGGACTGGTAACATTTCAAATGACAGTAACTCAATGCATTCAGGTGCCTTAACACACACTGTGTGTGTGTGTGTGTAAAAATTAGTAACTCTTCAGCTGTAAAAACAGGTTAATTATTGGAAATTGTGCAGCATGGTGCTTGAGGTACTAAAACCTCTAAAGCTGACAACCTATTTAATAAGTAAGTTATGATTTAATTAATGATTAGCTGGAGACCTGGCACAGATACAGATCTTGGTAAACACTGCATTGACAGGGTGCAGGACTCTGCTGCAAATACAGTATAATCAGGTTCCTTTTTTTTCTTTTCTAAAGGAAACGAGGCCTATGTGCGTGTCTAATTTCCCAAAAGGGATTAATAAAATTCTTCTTCTAAAATCTTCTTCAATGTCTATCTGTCATTTCATCCCAGGACCTTGTTGAGCTTTTCAACTTCCACAACTACGACAACCTGAGACACTTTGCCAAGAAGTACGATCCTCGCAGAGAAGGAGGAGACCAGCGGGTAAGGACATACACACACACACACATCAGAAATGTCACTCATTTCCTTCATCAAACACACAGACCAAAATATCCTCTCTCCAAGAATCCCGGTGATTTAACTGCGTTCTGCATCAGCTGTTTTGTAGCTGTTGGCTCTCCGTAACTGTACATAATAGTACATCTAAAGTGAAAACAAACACACACACGCACGCACACACACACAGGATAAACCATGTCCCCTTTCTTCCTCTATTTTTGGGTGCGCTCACACTGTTTTAAGTTATTGTAGAGGTATTTGTTAATGCATCCTTCTAGTGTGGTCACTTTGAAGTTTGCTGCTGTATTCGGTATACAATAATAAGCAGCTAAATTACCTACATTTGTTATGACAAAAGTTGGCAGTTTATATCTCACTTCTTTAGTGCGTCTACTAGCCTAAGTAAGTATGACAAAAATAAATGGACGGAAAACACAAGCCCAGTTCAGTGTGCTTTAGGAAAGTGCTGAAACCACTCCAGTTTTGCCAGGAAATAATTCAATGAACTGATTTTGGCTCTGGTTTTTGTTTCAGCAAACCACATGCCACTGACACACTACACGTACACACAAACACACACAGAAGGAGCCAGACTAATTTGTTATTCGTGTCAATTGAAACAGCTGCACACCTTCGGACCCATGGATTACGAGAGTCTCCAACAAGAGCTAGCTCTGAAAGCCCCTCTTTGGAGAAAGGTGTCCCCCACAGAGTCGCACCAGGACTGCTCCACCACTGTAGTCTATAGGATGGACAATGTCAGCGAGTGAAATTAAAATTTTAAAAGGTCCTGTCTGTTCCCCACACCCCCACCTCAACTGATCTCTCTCACCACCATCTTTCCTCACCCTCTAATATTTATATATAAATGCAGAGGATTATTTATTACTTGTGAAGCGGTTACTGTGTGGATGCACTGGAAGGCTTCTTTTGTCTTTATTTGTGGTTGCAGAATGGTTGTTTATTTTGGCCTGAATCCCAAATGAACTCGTCGCCGCCGCCTGCTTGTTACCTTAGTGTGTGTTTGTAGGATCTGATGTACAGTGTACAGTTTATGCTCGTTTCTTTCATCTCACCACCTTTATTTTTTTGTTGTTTTTTATTGACAGAATCCTCTTCAGACGTGTAGGCTAGGGGTTGATTTGAAATTCAGTTTCATTTCAACCAAAACAAACCATATATGAGTATATTTGTATGTGTGGAGCTTCAGTACAGCCAACCTTTTGAACAACACTCTGTAAATACTGTATACATTTGACTATTTTCTAGGGATTATTGCTGACCGTAGCTCACGCTCCGGCCTAACACTCTCCACTCTCGTGATATTAGTTCATAAATACAGAAGCTGGGTGTATTGTAGTAGATGTTGAAAATGCAATTGGTTTGGGTCAAAGGAGAATATTGTTAACATATCAGTTAGCTGTGAGCGCCTGGGCCAGAATGCAGCAGCGTTACGGCTAACATGACATAGTTTCTCATTTTTAAAATCAAAGATGAGCTCTGACTTCTAAAGGGATTTTAATAATGCAGGTATTTTGCTTTACCAGTCACACATGCTCGACCCTGAAAGGAAGAATCAACCCTGGCCAGGACTCCATAATCAGTTAGGATTAGACTTTTATCGTCTTTGCTAGTTTGATGTTAAAGTACAACATTTCTCTGCACAATATATGAGCACCTGTACCACCTTTGTGTAGGTGGCTACGTTCTGACAGACATTATACTTTCCTACAGATGTCTGGAGTGGAGTACATACAGGCATTTGTGAATTGAGATTAGTGGCAACATTGGACTGATACTATTTCAATGCGCTGTAATTACTTTTACAAGTAAACATTCAATTGAATATATTTTAAATAAACCATAATGTGTGCCTCCCTCCAAAATAAACATTAACTTAACTGTCAAGGTGCAGGGGTCATGAGAACTTTGAGAAACTCTGCTTTTGTGTAAACTGTCAGTATTTGTGCCTGCACAGTTGGGGCTGGTGTTTCTCATAATATGATGATAAAAGGTTTTCTCAACCAAAAAGCTCAGGAGAGGTTCTGTGACTTTTTGATTCACTCGCATCTATTGTCCTCATCCACCTACCAGCGCTCTGACTGACTGTCATTCTGAGGCGCTGTTGACATTATATGACGTCTGCAAAGTCCATAGTTGGCATGGGTCTGAGCAGTCCTCATACAACCTTTTTAACTTCTCAGCTGTAAACAGGTGATTGCAGGGTTTATCAGCAGGGTCTGTCTGGCCTGCATTCCAAAACTATCACTGTATATTTATACCTCACACAGAAATATGCTTTTAATAATGGATAGTATGTGGTGCTGGATTTAAGGCTCCCATAATGTTGTTGGACTGAAAAGTCAATCAGGACTTTTCCTAGTGAAGACTTAATAGAGTCAAATGGTTCCCTTTTTTCAGTGCAGTACAATTTTTGGCGCTTTAATCTAGTATGTGGATACCTCCTAGTTTCTCTATAACATGACATATTCATGACTCTAAATACAGTTAAAGTCACAGTTTGGTGAAAAAGCATCCTTAGTTATTAAGAGGTTTTCAGTAGGGCTGCCTCGGACCAAAGATTTTCCTAGTTGACTAGTAGTTGTTAGTTCGAGCCATTAGTCAACAGGTCATTGCACATTTATTATATTAATTTAATGATTTAAATATATATTACAAGCACACGCATGAAGCAAGCTGTCTGTTAACGATGATGCTAACGGCAAAAGCAGTAATAGATTTTGCATTTTGTCTATTTCAAGACAGTATAACATTGTCCGTCGTCGACTAACATTTTGGCCTACTATTAGGGGCAGCCCTAGTTTTCAGGGCCTGTACATCAAACATTTCCTGTTTAATTATATTTGGGCAAAGTTCTTGTACAGCTGCTTGTGTTGAGACAACATTCAACATTTCAGAACTCTTCTTTTTTGAAATGAAAAAATAAACACATTTATATTTCTTGCAGTAAGGTATCGAGAAAAGCATCTGCGCATAAGCTGATGTCTCATCGCTCATATTTTTTTGATAGTATGCCTTCAGAGGTCAAATTGAGTTACTTTATATACCTCACACCCACTGACCTGGAAAGATTTCTCCGTACACTCGAAGCGTGTTTGGAGTGTCAATATGCAAACACACACAACACATATTCAGTATTGTATGTAAAGTTCCCAAAGTCTTACTCTTCTAGTAAGGTTGTACATTATCAAAACCTCTTTTCGTACATAAATGACTGTACTTCTGAATGTACATAGTGGCAGGCGTATATAACTTTCAGGTGTGTGTTTGTACATGATCCTCAACAGCAGACCAAAACGTGTGTCTTGAATATGCACTTCAGAATATTTTGATGTTATAACATTGTCTCCTCCAGGAAATAGAAATACTTGCACATGCAAATGCCTTAGATGACTGTGTGTTTGGGGGGGGTGGGGGTCAGCTGTTTGTTATTCAATCATTGTTCAGTCTGTACATGCAGTGTTTGGTCCTGGGTTTGACTTGAGCTCAAAGAGATTGGCTGGTGATTGGCTTTTTTTTGTATGTTTAGTTTTTTCCTTGGTGTTCCTCTAGTGTTTTCTACAGTATGCAACAAGTGGTCTGTTTGCCACTTGAAATTATTTCATCTTGTTGCTTTCTGCTAAAGGTCTTGTCTTTGAAAGTACTGGAATGAGTATTAGTTGCTTTGTTCTTGACCATACTGTGATCGCATGTCATTTGTGCGCAACTGCATACGTCACATGATGTAATCGGGAAGAGCGGAACTACAGCTAGTCCCAGGCATTTTGAAGAGGCAGTACAAGAATAGTTTCAGCGATTTATAAATATGAAGTTATATTAAAGATATCACATTTTCATAATTTCCAGGTAAGTTCAAGACTAACCATCAGTAACCACAGGTGTATTATAACTTTAAGTATTTGGGCAAATACTGCACAAGTAGGGGATTTCCTAAAGCTGGTGATAAAACTGGCTTCTTTTTGGTTTAGTTCCTTTTATCATTAAATGAGTGATGGAGACAAATTCTGGCTTCATTATTTGGTTAAACATTTCCCTCGCATGTGATCGCCTCCTAAGAGTAGCTCTCATCTCAGTCGTTGTCTCAACTTCCGTCTCCCAACCTGTCACAGATTTTTGGCCAAAGAGTCATGTGGGTTGTCTTTGAGAGTGAAGTGAGTCAGTCTCTCATCTCAAACAATGTATAAGTCTTTTTTTCTGCTGCTACCGGCTATAATGCAAAACAAATCTAAAATGCAGTGCCTGCATGTCTCCAAGATTGGAGCAGACTGGCACTGACTTCCCCTTACTGCAACCAATCAGGGATGATTATCTGCTCTGTTCCACTTTGCTTTGGTAAATCAGAGTGACAGATGAGCCTAGTGTTGCTTTACACGAGGGTGATGGATTAAAATCAGTAAAACTTCTCTCCCTCCTCAGAGTGGGACTATTATTCTGTCCAATCAGACTCATGACAGACGGGCTTGTGAATGCAGTTACCAGTATTTCCATGGGAATCATTGTGTTTATGGTTCATGTCATGTATGTAATGTTTCCCAGTGTCCTTTTTGTTTTTCTTATCTGAATTCTCATTCTCCCTCTTTCATGCATTTTTTTTGTATGATTTGGTAAATGTTGATTTTAATCCCATGTAATCCGTATGTTTTAGGTTTATTTGATTACCTCCCACATGTCTATTTGTGTTGATTTGTGTCTTTGACATACATTGTACTTTTGACATGAGGAATTGCATATAAATAAATAAAAAATACTATCCACTACCATTATCATTTTGTGGCCTTGGAATTGTAAGGTTCTCTAATGCTTTGGTCAGATATTACATTCTTCCCGAAAGAGTAATTGTTGAAAAGATTCTGAAAATGCTCATTTCAAAGTTAGAAAAGTTGAAAATTTTTAAAAGCCAAGATTTTCCCCAACGCACAGCAGATGATGCCATACAGTTCCAAGCTCATGACTGTCAAACCATTCTGTGTTTTGATTTATTTTTTCAGTCCACGTGGTTGTGATTCTGTATGTAAAGTCTCTATAACTCCATGAACTGGCCTGTCTGCAAGCGCTAAGACATGAACTTGTCTTCCTTCACCATTCTGAGCAAACGCTTAAGTTTCTTTGGCTGTGATGGACTTGAGACATGACAGTGAAAGTTGTATAAAATCAAATAAAGCACTTGTAATCTATCATCTCATTTCTCTGCGCCTATAACTGTTCTTTAATCACCACCTCCTCAGACTGACTGCTGCTGCTGTATGCTGCAAAAACGCTCAGATAAAAGAGGATCCTTCTGCGTACTTGACACTATTTCACTTTTTTTTTTACTCTACTACATTTATTAAGCATTAGCAGTGGTTTATTGCAGCTATGAATGAGCCCTAAATCAAAAGGGCAACATAAGAAAAATGGGCTTTTATACTTGAATACATGAAAGTAACTAAGTTCACCAACCCATATGACCACATAGTAGCTCGTTTGTTCTCCACCTGTAATACAACCCACAGGAGCCTGTCCTAAATTAGCGCCCCTGCTGGTGGCAGAAGATATGACTCCAAAAACCACAGAATAGTTCATCTGCAATGACTCCCCAAATGATATATATTTATATATGTATATATGTGTATGTATATGTGTGTGTGTGTATGTATGTATATATGTATGTATGTATATATATATATATGTATGTATATATATATGTGTGTGT
>JAVQJF010016543.1:0-47699 GCA_036023855.1 Gadopsis marmoratus | reverse complement strand
TGTCTGACCTCACAAATGCTCTTCTGGATGAATGGGCAGAAATTCCCACAGACACGCTCCAAAATCTTGTAGAAAGCCTTCCCAGAAGGGTGGAAGCTGTTATAGCTGCAAAGGGGGGGACCGACTTCATATTAATGCCTATGAATTTGGAATGGGATGCCGTTAAAGCTCCTGTAGGTGTAATGGTGGCCCCATACTTTTGTCCATATAGTGTATGTTGATATTGTGCAAAATCTTAAATTCTCAGGGATGATATTGGTCAGGGATAGTTCGGCCCTGATCTGCCTCCTATACGCCTTGTCCACCAACATTGAAGAGGTCCCGTTCCGGGTTCGCGCACCTAATTTTGAACCGCTCAGTGAATACAAATAAATTAGTTCGGAATCCAAAAAATAGCAGGTTTTCCTTGACCTGAAGTGCAAACCGTGACGACATCAGTGGGCGTCGTATTCTACAGGTTGGAAAGATCCTTGATTACAATGGTTCCACTCAGGACTGGTGGAACGCGAGCTGGTTCGCCAAGGTTCCAAGAATCCTGAAGGAACCTGTTTAAAAACCAGAGCTAATTTGGTGGAAAGGGGACACCAGTGGATTCACTTGTTCATCCTCCAGGAACGCACAAAGTACTCTGGCAAGTACGTGGACGATGCTGATCACATCGCAGCCTCTTGTGTAAGACTATGCGTCTTTATTTTTTGTTGTTTTTAAACTGAGCATGCGAGCTACTGTATTTTGGAAAAGAGTCGCTGGCTGAGGACGATACACAGTCAATGCCCAAGCTTAATGTAAACAGTGTCAGAAAGTTACATTGGAGGGATTCTAATATGTAGGTAACAGATAGTAAACAGAACAGATGGAAAACAGAAAGCAGGTTGATTGACAGTTTGTTTGAATGTTAGTGTGTACGTGTGTGTGTGTCCCTACTCACAGCAGCCCACCACCATGCGTGCGGCATGGAGGTGAAGTTGGTGTTGTAAACATCGTGCTCCACGGTGTACACCATGGCTGAAAACATGAAGATGCCCATGCCGATGAAGAGCAGTAAGCAGCCCACCTGCACAAAAAACACATTTTATCTTGTATCTCCTCACGTTATCTTGGTTTTTCCTCATAACTGAGGCATAGAACTCCAATTCATCAGTCCAACATGCATCTATCCATATATCTCCACTGACATTTCCCAGCATTTTCAACATTTGCAAAGCACTTTCTTCACTTCTCCGCCTACAAATTGCTTCAAAATCCCAGTATATACACACACACACACGTAAAAATGTATTCCTCTTTTTTAAATTATTTCTACAATTGGCTTATTTGACACAAGCTGTAGGTGCAATCAGACCTGCTGGTAGCACTGTCTCAGTGTGAAGCCGAAGGCTCTGAGGCCTGTCGAGTGACGAGCCAGCTTCAAGATCCTGAAGATTCGCATCAGGCGCATGATCCTCAGAACCTGACCCACCTACAGAAAAGAAAAGACACAGAAGAACGAATAAGTATGGGTGAGACAAATAAATCAAATTATCTCTCCCTTTTACCTTTCCGACGCGTGCCACGGTCTCAATGTCCCCCGAGTGCAGGTGCGTGTCCTTGTCCTCGAAGCACTCCAGGGCCATCTGCAGGTAGTGCGGCAGGATGGCGATCAGGTCGACGGTGTTCAGCACGCTGCGTCCAAAACACTGGAGGTCGGGGGTGGACACCAGGCGCAGCAGGTACTCCAGGGTGAAGAAGGTGATGCAGAATGTCTCAACGTACTCGCCGTAGAATCTGCCACTGAGCTGGCCGGACGCTGTCTGGAAGAGAAAATAATAAATTCATCTTTTTTGTGACTGTTTGTTTAAATATTATTCCGTATTAGCTCTGATGGCCAGAGGGACAGTTTTGGAGAAACCCGGTTAAGTGAGATTTGTGCTCAAACACACTGACTCAGTATGCCTAATAAAAATGACAAGCTCACTTCTTTCCCAATGACTAACATTCAGTGTTTTTGCATGTTTCTATCTATTATTAATAAACTTTCTAAACAGTACAGTACTTCCATACATAGAGCCTTAATAATTGCATGGACAGCATAGCTAATAAATCGCTAGTAAATTGCTGTATTGTTACATGAAGCCATCTTCGGTTCCATGGAAATATTCAGGTGTCGCCTCCACTGCGTCTTCGACTCCAAACACGTCATCAGACTCAGCTGTCAATCAAGGTTCAGTGCGTGCGTTGAAAGCGACCAATCATAAGAGGGCCAGTGCTTCCCTTGGTCTCCGCCCCCAAACTGTCAGCAGAAGCTCGATTCGCGCGAGCGTGCTGCTCACTTCCCCACGCGCACGCGCAGTCCTCTGCCTCTTCACCTCTCGGCTGTTGAGTTTGTGTGCAAGTGGGAAGTTAATATCTGCTCGTGTGAAATACTATAATTTGTTCGTGAGCATATTTTATCGGGCACGCGACTTCTGATAGAAATCTGACGCCATATTTTGAAAAGTTGATTAGTACCCAGAATGCATGAAACATTCTGATGTTTCGAATTGAGTTGCTAAGTGAAAGTTTGAGTGAGCAGAAAAGAGTTGAAAAACCTTGAAGAATGGTCAAATTTGAACATTCCGTCCATTCATTTGAATGGGGAACATTTCCTGGAAAACCTTGAATATCTTGGAAAGTATGAATGTTATGAATGAGAAATGTAATAGCTCACAATTCCTAATTGAGCTGAATATTTTGATGTTCGAATGAAGTTTCAACGGCGAAAAATGTAGAATTAGTTGTGAAAAATCTCTCTCTCACGCTCTGTCTGTCTGCCTCTGTCTGTCGCTCTCTCTGTGTCTGTCTGTGTCTCTCTGTCTGTCTGTCTGTCTGTGTGTGTCTGTCTGTGCCTCTCTCTCTGTGTGTGGAGTCTGAATCTTAGAGTGGATGCGGACCGCCTGCTGCTGCTACTGTTGTTATTAGTGTAGCTGTTGTTGTGCTGCTAAAACTATTGATTGATTATTTTAGCATCAGTAACATTGTAGCTGCTTTGCATCTTCTGTATGTGGAATTGAACTATGTTACTGTGTGTTCTTTCATCCTGCTCTCACCCTACCCCCCTATATCTTCTTTTCTCTCTCTCTACCCAACCGGTCGAGGCAGATGACCGCCCACCCAGAGCCTGCTTCTGCCTGAGGTTTCTGCCTGTTAAAAGGCAGTTTTTCCTTGCCACTGTCGCCTAGCACTTGCTCATGGTGGAATTGTTGGGTCTATACATATAGAGTTGGTTTAGGCTTGCTCTATATTAACAAGTGCTATGAGATAACTCTGTAATGATATAGCGCTATATAAATACAATTGAATTGAATTGAAAAACACGGCGGAATAATGAAGAATTTACACAATGCTTCCAGCATTCGCACCAATAATCTGCTCAGAACACGTTTACTTTCTTACCATTCTAACACACAAAGCAAAACACACACCTTGTACTGCATCTCCTCCACAGTGTTGAGCGTCATGGCGACCAGCGAGACCAGCACAAACATGGAGGAGGCGACCCCCATCAGCTTGGCAGTGACAGAGGAGAACGGCTTCTCCATCAGGTTCCAGATTGTCCTTCGGGTCGGCCCAAAGGCCAAGCCGTGAAATAACGCCTCGTTCTCCTCCATCTCCACCTGGAAGGCAATGGACAGAAATACATCCCAGTCACGGAATAGAAACAGGAGAAACATTTATTATATTCAAATTATATTATAATAAATAAAATACAGCCACATTTGGACATGATAAATAAATCATTATTCACTTTGCTTCAAAAACAAATAAAACACTCATTAAGTGTTAAAAAAAAGACAGTACATAAAACATAATGTATAATATACATAATGTATGAATCAGTAATAAATGTGAATGAAAGGTTTATAAAATCATCCAGGTTTAAATGACGATAGAGCTAAACAACCAAACAAACAAAATGTCTGGATCACAAACTAAAACAACCAAATTAAAGAACCAAATACTAAAAGGTCAAGAACACATAATGGGGAAGAAACTGCATCAGAGTGGGACCTCTGTTACGGAAACATTGTTTAAATCTGTGCCAAGATGAAGCTTATTCCACTCTCCATCTGTCAAGACGGCAGAGCGGAGCAGTGATTTATAATGTAGGTCAGACAGAGTCAGCCAGCCGATTACCAACAATCTCACAGGTAAAAATGCAAACCAAACTGCTGAACCCATGAAGCTAGTGGGTGAGGACATTTTCATTTGCAGCATGTTTAAACATATGAATACAAATTCATTAGTTCATAGGGACAATTTAGTACCATTGAACACTGCCTCCAGTGTGTCCTGGGGATTATCCATAATAATTTGGACACTGTTTTGAAAATAAGAATTGCTGTTGAATTTTATAAATGTTTTTTTTCAATGAGCACCTTAAATGAATTGTCTTTCAGCTCAATTGTATTGGGGCAGAGGCAGGAAATGCAAAATCTGCATTGATAGATACCACTAGAGGTAAATAAACAAGCTCTGATGCAGGGTGAGGTGTCCAGATGTAGTGTTGGCTAATACTCCATGATAAGTAACTCTCAGAAACCAGGAATAGTCTTCAGCCGTGCTAGCTTCTCCGTGAGGCTTTACTTAGATACAGTGATGCTAATATCGAAGCACACCTGATGCTGATCATTAGTTTTGCAGGAATTTAGTCATAAACCAAAGTGTTGGATTAGCAAGTTGAGGAGAGGAACTCTCACCTGCCTAGGTGGATAGTGGGATCAATGAAAACCTGTTTTATGGTTTAGCCACTGTATCATGATCAGTAATATAGAGCACTGACTACACTGTTGACTGTAACTAACGCTGTGCTTGAGCTGTCAGACAGATCTGTTCGTCTCCAGCACAGCTTGAGAATGTCACAGACTTTTTTCCCTCACACACAGGATCTGATTATCTCGGTTGTTTCTGCACTGGGGAAACGGCCATTCACCAGAACACCTCTGGAGGTTCTGCTGACAAATCTGGACATGTCAACAGTGACTCGGAGATCTGGAACCAGACCTGTCTGCAAGTCTCCAGAGCTACAGGTACATGCTGCTCTACGTCACCTACAAAAACACAAAGAGCACACCGCCAACCTACCTCTGCTATCAGCTGTCTCTGTATTTTCAGTTGCTCGTTCAGCTCGTCCTGTCTCTCCTCGAAGGAGATGCGGCAGCAGCGTTCACTGTTTTTGATTCTGACGCCCCAGTAGTTGATCTCCTCCAGAAAGTTGCGGGGACATAACTCGTCTTTAATGCACAACACTCCAGTTCTAATGAAGAGGACAGAGACAGAAGAACAGGGTCCAGAATTCAACTCACTGTGTGTGTATATCTGTGAGAAAGTATTTGATTTCACCTGTAAAAGTTGAAGATGTTGTGGAAGATTTTAGGGTCCCGGTCAAAGAAGAACTCGCTGCTGTGGACGATGTAGTCGTCGCACAGGTCCAACTTCCTGCTGTGGTCTGTGTACGTGGCCAACCGGCCGATCCTTGTCTTCGGATATCTGGCAGCTAACCTGTAGGGCAATTGGTATACCTGGAGAAGAGGAAAAGATAAACGAGTGAAGTGAAATATAATTTGGTCGAAAAAGAATAGGAGGGAGAACTTGAATGAAACTGGGAACATACTAGAAGGCTTTTAAAAGGCTACACAATTACTTCCAATCTTGCCCAGCACTGCAATTTCCGCACTGAGGGAATTGAGGATTCTCTCATCTTATCTGATCCTAGATTCATAAAAATCAAACAAGCTGTTTGATATCCTTGTGACTTGGGCTGAAACTAACAGTTCCATTCATTATCTATTAATCTGTTGATAATTCTATTATTGAAGTGGTTTGACAGTCTGCGAAATGTTGGGAGGCTATGTCTTCACATTGTTAATTCAAAAAATTTGTGATTGGACAAGCAATTATATAAAACAGAAAATGTGCACCTTTGAGAGGCTGGAACCAGAAAATGTTTGATATTTTAGCTTGATAACTTACAAAGGAAACCGCAACTGTTAAAAGAAAATGGCAGCTGTAACACGCATTGCCAGCAGGTGGCACAAACGTTAGAATTACAGTAGCTGTAGGACGTCCACATATCTACATCTGCGGACCTAAACTGCAGCTGCAGTTCCTTTTCTTTCCCCACAGGTGGTGCAGGTTCACAGCTGTAGCAATGATCTGACAGTGATTGAACAGCTCCCCCTGGTGGAGAATCTGCAGCATGCTAAATGTGAACGACAGTTTGTGAGTGAGGTGCTTCAGGTCATACAACCAAAAGGTGATACCAGCATACCTAGTCAAGCAGTATATTTGTGATAGAAGCCGAGTTAAGTTACCGTCCCACCAACGTTGATGTTGAGATTGAAGTGTTTGGTTGGAGAGAGCAGCAGGCAGGAGGGAGACAATGCGAATCGATGTTCCTCCTCCTCATCTTCATACTCCGCATAAAGATCATAGATGTCTCTGCTCAGATCCTTCAGAAATTAAACAAAAACTTTATGTTGATGAATTCTGCATTTTAAGCATGTATTCACGATGAAAGAGACAATATTAAAAAATTGAGGAGAAAAACTAGGAAGACGACTGGACTTTACATGCAACTACTGGGCATGAAATGGAGAAAATTGAGAAATAATTCAAGCATGAGAAAAAAGAGACATTTTAATTCCATATTGAAAATGCATCTGCGATCAAAGATCGTCACCTGCAGGACGTTTGTTGTTAATCGTTTCAATGTTTTATGAAGTAAAAATGTCTGACATTTTCTGATTCCAGCTTCTCAAATATGTGAATTTGTGGCTTTAAATCACTGTAGATTGAACATCTTTGGGTTCTGAATGTTGGCCAGGAAAAACAAGCAATTGGAGGATGCCACCTTAGGCTCTGGAACATTAATCAATGAAAATTATTTTAGGTGGCAGCCCTACAAACATCTAACCAATGAACCGTAAAAATGTTGACTTTGATGCAGAGTTTTGTGAAAGCTCTCTTTGATGTATCCATTCACATGTCAATAACGGTCTTAAAATGTATTCTAGTAAGATACATTGGTTTGACATTTTAACTCGGATTTGAAAACAAAATCCTGTGAAAGTGAAAAGCAGAGTAAGACTAGAAACAAATGAATAACTTTTGTGTCTGACCTGCATGGAGTTCCACGGCTTAATGCACGTGTTGCTGAAGTCCGTACAGTCAACCGGTTCTTTGATAGTTGGAGTCTGGCTGCCGGGCTTGTAGCTGGGGAACAAACTCCTGCTACGGGCCCTGAGGTGGGTCAACATGGTCGCCGCTGGATAAATGATCCTAGCAACTCCAACACCATCTGCCTCTCACACACACACAGCTGGAATCTTGCATGTGTGTACAAAACCTTGAACACAAGCACACACACAGAACACAATGATACCAATGAGTGGACATGCATGCAAGGATGGGAGGTTTTCACACAAATTCAGAAAGAAATTACATACACACACGCAGAGTGATGGGGTAGGAAGTGACTCTCGTCGACTAATGCAGCTGACTGATGTGGTCTGGGTGCTTAAAGTTTTAAATACCATTATCCTCTTATCCACCTCCTGATCTCTCACTCCCTCCTCCCACTTAGTACAGCATCTCATAACTTCACAAATCTGGTTGTCAGGCTGAAAGTCAGATAAATGCAATGTCATTTTTATAACAAAATTGCGTTTAATGTTTTTCCCTCATGGCGTTGCAGACGGTAACAAAAGAAAGAACAAGATTGTCTACAGCCACGCTAGTGACAGAGGCTGAATTTGGGCAGAGTGGTGCTTTGAGCTAAATGCTAACATAAGCCATGCCAACACACCGATGCTGACTATGGTCCCCATCTTAGTTGAACATGTTGGCATGTTAACATTCACCAATAAAAATGTACACTAAAAACAATGGAGTTTGATGGAAATGGAAAGAAAATATCATTTTATAAATAATTCATGGGCTATAAATTGGCACCCATTGCTGTTGCAGAGTATTTGACCTTCACATTGGACATCTCCGCCTTAACCCACATGCGTTGGACATTTTGTACCACCGATATCTCAAGTAGTCCGACAGGTTGAGATTAATCCTTGCTGCAGTTCAACAGGGATAATTAACAGATTGAGCCGGATTCGTACCAAATCAACACAACAGCTCTTCCATGGTCTCACCCCACTTCCTTATCGTGATCTCTTGAATATCTCCCCCTCAGGCCTTTGATTCATCATTGCAGTTCTTTGATCCTCACCTTGAAATTAACAATTTGATGTGAAAATTGATCCATCCTTAGCATAGTTTGACAAGATATTCCTAAACCAAGTCACTTCTTTGTAACAATTTTTAGTCTCTGGGCTTGTAAAGGTGAGCTACTCATTCCAAGTCAAAGGTCACAAGTAAGTGGAGTCGAAGTGAAGTCTTGGCACCAGAGTCCCCTGAAGCAGCAAACCAAAAGGTTGCCACACTGAGGATTTAAGGCAGTAAAACAAAAGGACACTATGGTCAAAATGTCGACAGTAGAGCACTCCTTGAACATCTCATTCCAAACACCATAATTAATACTCTGAAGCCATCACGTGTAGTTTCAGGGTTCCCCCCCTAGAAGTTGGAACCAGCAGTTTGTTAACCCAGTGGGTCTCAAACCCGTTTCGCTTGCGACACCTCAGAAAAGATGTCCGAGTTGTTAATAGTTCCAATCAACACTTCCCTTCTGAACTTGAAGATGGTTTTATTTCTACAACTGTTGCAATTTACCAATTTCACAAAAAAAGGCAGATGTGCGTCAGAATTGCATTTCTCCCCTTTAAAATTTGTCATCTCATTAGCTACAACAGTAACATACTTAATCCTCAATACAGATTCAATGTTTAAATATCAAAAGTAAATATTAAACAGCAGTTTGACACAAGAAAAAAACAGGATGCCATGTTTTGAACAATGTTGTGGATTAGCTTTTAATTCAAGTCATTTGCAAATCAGTTTCTTCACAGATACAGAGCTTTTAAGTTTAAAATGTTTCCCCTCACTGTACAAGGCTAGAAAAAGTTCACAGCAACAGCACAAACATACAAAATAGTTTTACCAAATTCAGTTGGGCTTCTTTTTTTTTTTTTCAGCTTCTTTGTTAAATACATCTGAGCGCCAACCCTGGAATGATGCCCAACTATAGCAAAAAATGGATTTCAAGTCAAATGTATATAATCTTATTTACACAAGGAACATTTGATCAAAGTGCATTGAAGAGAGTCCTGACTGTCATGTCTTTGAGGGATATGGGTAATATATACAATGTTTACAAATGCTGCAACCATGGTGATCCTTACACAGCTTCTATAATTAATACTGATTGAAAGAGCAGCTTGTAATGCAGAGGTACTCTTTGAAAGAAAAACTTGCATCTTAGATGTTACTGCTCAATACATGGTACATAAATATTCACACATCTGAATCATTTGATCAAAAGGAAGCCAAAAAAAAAAAAACTGAGTTTGGACCAAGTTTCCCCCAATGCCTCACTCCTAAATGACCCCTCTTCACTCTGAATACGGTCAAAAAGCAGTCTCCCACTGTTTTTACACGCATCGGACAGCTCAGATCCAGTTTTAAATCCTGTCCAGCAGAGTTGATGGGTTTGGCAAGAGAAACTGTTTTCTTGCAAGTTTCCCCACTTCAGTCTGAATACAGAAAGCCTTGTAAGAGGTTCAAAGTTGTGGAAATTCACTGCATCTCATCTGTTTGAAAAAGAAAGAAAAAACACAGACAGGAATCCGTCCGAGGCCCTCCCCACAAAAGAAAAAACAAATATATATAAATCAAACTCAAATCCTTAACACTTCACTTTGGAGTGAAAACAGTTATGACAATAGTATTCACATAATAAATAACATTTCTTCCAGTCATCCTCTCCAGATAATGACATAATGCACTTCAGAAGGCATGTGGTCGTACTGTAAGGGCTGCTGCGGTTACGGACAACTGTCAGCAAGGGAACAAGGAGGCGTCATCCAATGCTACGCGTTGCCGTAAATAAAGAAATCCATCCAAGACGATCATGATAAATCGTCATCTGTGCTCACTATAGAAATCTGAAGAGAGGGAGGAGAGAAAGAATTGTCTTAATTTAATGTTGTGTTCTGGAGTTTAGTCAAACTGGAAACACCAACTACCAAGATTATTGCTCTGGCCAGGCTTTGGTTAATCCGTTTAACCTGTTTAACAGAGAGCTGTGCTCTGGACAATTCACCAAGGATTACGAAAGGCCACAAGGTCAGGGTGAGAGGCAAGGCCATTAACATGCAGTCTCCATCCTTTGTCAGGATGAAATTATTTAAGATGCACAGCTGTTGAGAAACTATACAGCATCATATTGTGTTAGCAAAACAATAAGCTCCTTATATTTGAGCCTAAAAAAAAAAAGGTGCTGCATGTAGCATTTTGTGGATTCCAGTTCACATTCTCACATTGTGAACCGACTGGGAGACCAGTGTGTTAAGTGTGATAAGTACATCCCGTCTCGGGGGCCGTTTGCCAACTCTCCCTACCCATGATGCCCCATGCTCAGAGGTTGGTTGTTTACTCACTGCGGGGTAGGTGTGTCCCACGTTGGCACCGTGCCGGGTGATGTCGATGTTGAGGTCTTCTTCTGTGGTCTTCAGGTAGACAGGGTTGTCAAAGTTCATGCTTTTCTGGTTCCTCAGCTGCCAGTTTCTCCACATCAGGTATCCACCTGCTGCCGCCATCGCCAGCAGCACTGAGCAAAGAGACAAAATGGAGAGAATCCTTTAGTATCAGGGCTGCCGAGTCAGGAAAGAACTGTATTAAGACGTGTGTAGTCCAGTAAATATCATTGGGGGAAATCTTTAATAAATGGTTCCATAAAAATTATAATTTTACTCAGTTTCTTTGGAAGCATCCGTTCAACATTCACACTTTAGAACGTGTGTCACAGCTGGTGTACACTGCCGTTTTAGCACAAAACTAGAAGTAATCGCTGCAGATAAATTGAGGACAAGCTGCAAAGTCGCCATGACAAATCATTGTGCGAGCGTGTGCATGTGATTTTGACTCACAGACAGGAAGTATGGCCCAGGCAGCAGCAGACCCTCTGGCTGTGGAGTCCACCTGGATAGATGTGCTCACATTTGCTTCTGAAAACAAAACCAGGTTAACATTTTAAACCCAACACAAACTGACAAATACTGTGTCAGTTGAGACAGCTCCTTGTTCAGGTTCTGCTTTAAACATCAACATGTTTAAGAGGAAGGAGGCTTAGTCAGAAGTTAAGACCGACGTTCCATTGATACAGGTAAACACCTGGACTAAGCAGCATGGAGGCCTGGGAATGGAATGGGGTTGGGAGTGCCGATCTAAAATGCGTCAAGGGAAGAGTAGTTTGTTTAAATACTGGGGAAACACTATAGTCACAATGATCAGAAGTCATCACAAGTCCAGTTGAGGTTAAAATGCCTTGTTTGTTTTCATGTAAAGAGTTAACTTGGATAACAAAATGACAATCCCATATAAAAGTGAATCTGCTGCAAGCAAATTTCTCTGCTCAGTGTTAACATGACTGACATTGAAAAAGTTGCCAACCACACGAGAAAAAAAGACTTGATGCTTTCCAAATGCGTCTGTCTGTCCTCCATTTAAGCTTCTAGTGTGGAAGAGACAAAATTAGTCAAAATCTGAAATTAAAATCCTTCTTTGGTGGCTCAGTGCATTGTAAGAAGGTCCTGGGTTCACTTCCACCGACAGACCAGGCCTTTGTGTGGAGTTTGCATGTTCTCCCCATGTTCACTTGGGTGTTCCTCAACTCTTTAAGAAAAATAGAAAGTTTTAACATGTTTTAGTACCTTTAAAATAAGTTGCAGACACGTACTAATCCTGGGCTGTATTTTGAGTTTCCAAAAACCATGCAAGCCTGGAAGACCCGTGACCCATTTTTTAGGCAGTAATTCTTATTCTTTATCTAGTTATGAAATTATGCAAAACAAAATGAGTCTGCAAGACTTGCTGATGTCTGCTTCTCTACTTACAGAAGTAGTTCCTTTAGATGATGGCTGAAAGATTTCACTTATAATCCCTGTATGTGCACACGCAGTAGAACAATCACATCAACTATAACCACAAGTGGAACCGTCACCAATTCTGAATGCTTTTGGGCATTTGGTTGTTTTGGGACACTTCCTCATTTGTGCCACTAGGTGCTGCTCCTGTGCTTGCCAAAAGAGTTTAATAGCCAGCTAAACACTTGTCTTCAGAGCCATCAGGTGCCACAGGGGAACGTGAGTACACAGCTGTTAACATTACAGCTCCAACAAAAATCAAGTGTCAGTCTAAATAGTCATGAGAAGAAGTGTTGTAATTAGAAACAAGCAGCAACTCATCAGCAAATTGTCTGTACTCCTTGCGTTGCCGATTAGGGTCCCAGTTCATGTGAAACGCCACCAGCTGCATTTCAGAGAATTAGGACAAAGTTAACAAGCAAACGCTTCATTCTTGCATAAGTTTAAGTCTGAATCGTTTACAGAACTTCACACTGTAGCAAAATCCACATACAGCTGAAGTCAAGGCAGAAATCTGACCCAAGAAGGACAAATCACAGTACATTGGTTCCATTTGGGCATAACCCGATAAAATGAAATTAAATCAATCATGAAAGAGAACTGTAGCAGACTCCCTGAATAGACTGGTCTCACGTCATTGGGAAATGCACTGTATAACTACTCTAAAGAATTTCTCTCCACTGGGAAGTTCTGTTTAGAGCTATATTCCGATCACAGCACAAAATCTACTGCATGTTAATTTTATCCAACTAGATTAAACTAGGATTATGATTAAATCCAATGCGAAACATGTCGAGGGCAAGAAAGGAAACATTTTGCTGCAAGTTCAGGTAGCCTGCGCAAATGAGAAACCTAAATAGCATAATCCGTTACTGGAAATCTTGCTTTAGTTCAACCTTTTGAATGCTTGTGGCTGTTCAAAAATCCAGTTAGAAGCGATGCTGAAGACATGTGCTGAAAGATAGATTTATGAATAAAAAATAGACAGCTCGGATGGAATTACCCCTTGATACCTCAGGCTACTGGACTGCGTGTTACAAATAAAGTACAAACAGAATTTAGTTAGTTGCTGTAATGCAGCAAGGCCTGAAATGCAGCTGAAGCCAGTCCTAACCCAACACCAAAGCACAGAGAAGCCATCATTACAGATGCAGCCAGGAAACGCTCACCCCAAAATCCATGGGCACAAGTGTTACCATTTCATTTTGACAGTAGATTAACAAAGAGGCTGATTCAAGATTACATGGGGCAAAGAAAGTTAACCTGCAACCAAAAACAGGTGACACCAAAGATCCCCAGTTGAACAATTCAATGGGGGGGAAAAAAACCCACCAACAAACCCTCCTGAACTCGTGTTAAGAGGGAGAACAGTCAGTTATTGTTTTTGAGCAAAACAACATGCTTTAAAGCAAGTCACCATCCCTAAGACAGGCAACAGAGCACGCGACAGCTGGTAGTTTTACCTGAGGGTGGCCGTATTAGAGCTTTCCCATCATCCTTTGAGGGATCTTCAGTAGAAGGGTCTGTGAGAGAGCCAAGAGTCACTTTTGACGGCAAAAACGTCATGCCACAGAAGTTGCCCTATTTTTAAAACTGCACACATGCAAGTAGGCCTTTGAAAATAGACCAGATCTCAGGAGACTAAACTAGTAAATAAACACTGGCTAGATGAAAGCGGGAGCCACTTTTCAATGAGAAAGCCAAGCCATCACCAAGCCAGGATAAAAGACACCATCTACATGTCATGACACCATCTACAATGTAAAGAAACAGTGTTGCATCTCGACATGAAGGATTCTTTGTGCTTCTGCTTTGAGAAGACAGTTAACATTCAAGTGAAATGCACACAAAAGCTGGGGAAGTTATGGGATGACATTCAGAAGCAATTTAGAGGGATAAAAGGTACATTATGCACAGCACTAATCAGGGAGGTGTATAATCAGCATCTGTACATCCAGGACAGACAGCTGCAGCCAACAAATCCTTACTGGCTGGTCAATACAGCCTTCATTAGCAGAGGCAGCAGTGTTGCTGCGTTTACTGTAAAAATCACAGGGCTGCTGTGTAGGAGTTGGAAATGCATGCATACGATGTTTACTGCCAAAGAAAGCCACATTAAGCAGAGTCAGCCGACTAAAGTAGTTTCCAAAGCGGACTATACTAGCACTGTGATTCATGGGGCTGTTTGAGAAAATTAGTAATTTGAAGACATCTTGGGCTCTTCTCCCCTCCCCATTAGTTGACAACCCGTTTTCCAAACAAATCTGTTGCTGCCCTGGACTACAGGACAAATGTCAGTTTGATGAATGATAATGAAATTTGTTCACAACTCATTTTAAAGTTTACCAAAATGTCAAACACTCTATATTTATTCCATTGTATGTAAAGTGCTCTTCATAAACAGCAGATTATAGTGAGGTGTGCAGTAGTGAGAAAGCATGCAGGGTTTGAACGTTAAGTCTTTAAGACTGCTGAATTGTAAATCTAAATCCAAAAAGGGATTAAAAGGATTTGTATATAATTATCATGTCCGAGTCGGAACCGATCTTGGAAAAAATTGAGCCCAACCCTAACTGTAAAAACATTAAATCTAAAACTGACTTTTATAGACAAGTCGGAATAATGACATTCTAAGGCCACAAACAGTGGAACTAAGTGGAGGTCCCAACAGAGTCAGAAAATCCCTGAAACATCCTCCATTTCAGCCCCGAATTTGTTCAGCCTGAAGGAAAACACTCCCCAGTTGCCTCTAAAGGCTGTTCTATGCATCCCTCAGTGGTACTTTCAGGTTCAGCCATGAAGTGAAGAGCAGTGTTTATTACTTTCTTTCACTAACAAGATTAGAGCCGGTCAAAGCTGCAACCACACAATGCTCTACAGTTTCCATTAGTTTCAGCAGCTGTAAAATGGGATAAATACATTAGCTGCAGGTTTAGTAAAGAACAACAAGGGCTTTGGCTACAGCCCAACTAGGAAGGTGGAGGAGCATTCAGCGAGTGACAGGCATCCCTCCCACACTTTTAATAGCAGGAATCAGGAACATAGACAGGCCTATTAAAAAAAAAATTTTTTAAATGAGTTGTAGAAACACCAGCATGCACACAAGACAGTCACAGGGCAATCCAAGCATGCACGAAAACTAAGCACCCACACTCTGATACACACTTTGCAGGGGAAATAAAGGCTCTCAAGCTGCAGTAAATTGTGCAGAGAAGAAATAAAACCCCCACCAAACAGAGTCTGGGTGGTACAGTCCATTATCACAGCAGCAGCAAAGGCCTGGTGCAGCGCTCGATTCCAAAAACAGCCAATGAGGTGGTGAGTCAGGCTGCAGGGGCATTCACTACATGAAGGCCATTACATTTCTGTAGACCAGGCAGGCAGTAAAACCTGCTACAGAGCTGACAGATTGTTACAGTGCAAAGTTATTCTCATTTTACTGTATGATCTTCTGGTTCCACATCTCTTTGCCACCCATGTCTTTGCTTTGATCTCACCACACGAGTCATTGACTAACTCCGTTATAGGCCAAAGGTGTCTATGCTTGAAGTATAGAACCCCCGCTCCTATTGGGCTGTTTCAGAAAGTTACAGAAACGATTGAACACAGCCCCTATAACATTTTGAAATCAACAATCTGCCCACTTCATGCAGAAGTGGGCAGATTGTTTTCACACAAGTGCTTGGGTCACATTGTGTACAACCACGCTCAACACCATGAAATTCTTCAAGGAGAGACTGTCCAAAAGTGCGTGCCGTTATCCCCTAACGGAAGGAATATTGTGTTTCGCATTTATGATTGCAGGCTTTTCACCCCGGGTTCGGGTGTGGTAGTTGAACAGCTATAAAAATGTTTTGCCGTCAATGTGGTCAGACATGTGCATGAACAAGGTAATTTCAAGTATTCCGACATCTTAATCTGGTTATAGACCAAGTAAACAAGAGTTAATATAAAATTGACTGCAATGCCAAAGAATTATGCATTTCCTCCAATTACAGCACAATAAAGCATGGACTACATAGATTTTGATACACTATTACTATAAACGTAATTTAAAATGCGTAACTAAGCCGAACTATTTCAAATGCCGTCTCTTAGAGAGAGACAAAAGTAAACAAATTAGCCATTGTAGCCAACTACACACGGATTGTACTTCCAGGTAATCTTGCCACTTAAAAGAAAAGTAGTGAGACTTGAATACCTTTACATATTTGCACCATGCTACTTTCCTTCACACAGCCATATTTATGTGGAGTAGTCCTGCAGAAATTTAGATCACAAAGGAGGACCGACTGCAAAAACTGTAGTGCAGGAAACAGACCAGTTCTCAATGAGAAACAGTAAAGGAGAAGCTTAGGCAGGCTCTAACTAGGCAGACTTTCATTCGCAGAGAGTTGTCAGGGAGATGTTCCAGTACTTTGTGTACACCAGTGTCTCGGTCTACAGTTTTCAGAGTCCAATTAGAGTATGTGCATTGGATTCAGCTGTCAGGTTCCTAACCGACGCTGCTTTAGTATTAAAGGCTAATTTGTGGGAGTGCAGAAATGAGCTGGACAGCTCAAGACAAAAAACAACTGGAGCAGAGTAGAACATTGAGAGGACCACGTTTCCCCAGCAACCTTTTCACAGCAAAGAGAACTAATGGAGGGCAGGGCTGCAGTTTGGGTTCAATTAAACAAAGTTCACATGACCATATGTGAACTTACTTTTGAGCCTCTGAAAATGGGGGACTTTGTATAAAATAGCTGTCATTCCTAAACGGTTAATGTGATGTTTTGTCGAACTCCTTAAATTAAAGGTGAAAGTCTACTCTTCAATCACATCTTATTGCTTGGTTTCAAATCCACTGATGATATACAGAGGCAAAAGTACAACACTTGTCACTGTCCAGATACTACAATACTACGTAATATAATGACTTACAGAATCGCTTTCTTCCCACTGGTGGAAATGGGCTTCCATAGAGACCAGATTTCAGAGACTTAATATTTTACAAGGAACCATCCTCAAAGTCGATGGGAAAATGCTGAGTGCATGCAAACAGTCGCTCAAAGTGACACAAAACATGAGAAATGATTTACACTTATCCTGAAGTTGATCGACTCCTTTTCGGAATGTACACCGAAAAGAGGAAATGGAGGAATAGAACTGGAGTTCCTGGTAAGTTAAAACATAACATGTCGTGGGGTCCCAAGGGTCCATCCTCGGTCTCTTTTAGTCAACTACATGCTCCAGCTGGCTCAGACTTAAAAAAATTAAAATAAAAATACCCACAGTAAATCCCTGCAGCCAGATTACAAGCGACAGATTTCCCAAAAAACTGCAGGCTGTTATAGCTGATTAATTCCAATAGTTTTGGAAGGATGTTAAGTCACATGTGGGTGCTCTGCCTCAGAGTCAGCTGTCATGGCACTAACAGTCCAGAGAACTGAATGCAGGACTATACCAACAGACAAAAATTAACCAGAGGACAGTGCTGAACAGATCCCAAGAATGACTGGAAGAAGAATCAACCTCAGAAACCCACACAATTCAGCTGTCAGGATGAGATGACAGTTCAAAAACAAAGAGGGAGAGACACAGCTGCAGCCGAGATGCGAGGAGGATGTGTCGATACTTGCCAACTGAAAAACTGGATCACAACACCAACCGACTCCGCTTCTGTTCAGCGATCAGACTAACAAACCGACGGCTGGGTTTGCGGCTGGCATTGATACAGATAGAAGACCAGACTCGCAGAGTCACACCAAGGAAACATGCTTGAGTGGCTGAGAAGCAGAGGGAAAAGGGAAGTGACAACTTTGCTTCAAAGCCAGTTTAACACAGAATTGGACCTAATTAATTCCATTTCTTACAACGGATTGTGCTTGAGGATCCACAGTGGTGCAGCTCTGTTTAGCCTTTTTAAAATCAGTTCTTTAATTTGAGACAAGCGGTACAATAAAGGCAAGATGAAGCAGAAAGGAATGCACAGAACCGCCTTTGTGCGTGTAGTATTTGGAAAAGCCACCACAGGTTAGCAGTCGGTGGTTTACCCTGCCCCATTTTGTGCACCAGTGCGTTGTGTACTCCCAGCCATACAATTAACATTATCCATGAGGCCATCCAGTTTACCTTGCAAGGCAGCTGGATTTGTGAGATCACATGAGAATCTGTCTTTCTAGGCTTTAAAAGCTCAGCACTTGTGGCCAAACCAGAGGTTTGGACTAATCCATTTCCTATGAAGAACTACTGGCAGCTACAGGCATGGTTTAGGTGCAATGACTGCTCGTTCCAAGACAATGGCTGCTACTAAAGACGTTAGCACAGATGCTTCTATAGCATCAGTTGTATCAGAACTGTAGATTGTAGACAATTTCTTCATTGTTATAAGAGCATAGTGGGCACTGAAGGCTTTTCGCCATGGAAGAGATGTTTTCGCGCTTCAACTGGCTTGGGTATCCCAATAACCCAAAGTTAGCAAAATAGACAAAACTGTCTGTGGGACAGCTTCACAAGATTTACTAGAGTCCCATTTCAAAAATGATTGCTGCTAGCAGACAACTGAGCCCTGTAATGGGGCTCTGACATGCTCATGCATAGGTCAAGTATTTCATTTGTTTTGATTATAAAAATGTCAAAATGAATGAAGAAATACTCATGGAGATTTGTGTTAAGTATGGGCATAAACATGAATGAATAAAATGGCAAAAATATATCTGTCACCACTGTGGTGGTGGCGACTCACCAGGTCTGCAGCGCAAGCCATCAGCAGCCAGCTCCTGTCCTTCTGGACACACACAGGTGTATCTGGGGGAGTGTTTGTTGATTTGTGGTGCAGGCAGACACATGTAGCTACAGCCGCCGTTTTCACCTTTCTCTGAGCACCAGTTAGTACCTGTGCACACACACACACACACGTTTAGATTACTTAACATATGGAAAATCTGCACATTAAGCACCGTTTTGTAATTAGCACTGAATCAATTGAATTACAATGTTAAATTGGTGCTAGAGCTACTAACCCTAATGAGAATCAGAGTTGTGGTACAGAAAAATCACATGATTAAGCCAGCGCTGGAAGGGGCTGATATCTCGCATGTCAAGCATGAAACGTCTTCACCAACCCTCTTTGTCAAACAGATACATGATCAGCCATAACATGGGCACCCTGAACGGTCTGCAGCTATGCAGCCCCAAATGCAAACCGTCTGTTCCGACACCTTTCTATAAGAACCAGCATCAAATCTTTCAGCAATCTGAGCTATAGTAGCACTTCTGTTGGATCAGAAGATCCAGGCCAGACTTTGCTCCCCATACGCAATCAATCATGTTACTGGTACACATTCCTTGGACCACTTTTGGCAGGTACTGACCACTGCAGACCAGGAACAACAGTTCTACAGTTGCTCTGACCCAGTTGTCTAGCCATCACAATTTGGCCCTTGTCAAAGTCACTCCAATCCTTCCTGCCTCAACTTCAAGGACAAAGGTTCTCCTGCTGCCCAATATATCCTCCCCACTGACCTGTCAGTGTTCAGGAGTTTGGCTGATCAGTGTATATGGTGATTGACAAAAAATACATAACCCCCCCCGCAAGTCTTCAACATCAGCCCTGAACTTGAGGGGATGTCTGATAGTTTCCCCTCCCAGCAGGATCTTACCAGACAGTTGGATCAGCTCATGGTACACTATGATGTCCTGGGGGTCATTGAGGTTGCTGGCCAACGTCACCACATCCGAGCCAGTGAATTTGTTTGCACCGTAGATTGCTTCATTTTCACCATCCGTCCAGAAGACTCGATCCTGGAGAGAGAACCAAAAGAAAAAAAAAATATCTATAATAAATACTGCCAATATTTTGATTAAAAGCTTTAATATCTATAATGCTGAAGCCATCTCGAGATGATAAAGAAAAAACAAAACACCACAGACCAGAAGTGCAGACCACCACACTATCAGGATAAGAGCATCATCACACTTGAACAAAGGCCACTGACCAAAGAAAGGAAACCATGAAGCAGAAAACAGTCTTGAAGCATTGATGACTTCATAGCTTTAATGAGTATTTTGGTTTAACCAAAATTAACCATCAATCGTCAGTATTGTTGCAGTGGTTACTTGCAGTAATTGGAAGTATTCAATTCAATTTTATTTATATAGCGCTATATCATAACAAAGTTTTCATAGCACTTGTTAATATAGAGCAAGTCCAAGCCAACTCTATATGTACAGACCCAACAATTCCACCATGAGCAAGCACTATGCGACAGTGGCAAGGAAAAACTGCCTTTTAACAGGCAAAAACCTCAGGCAGAACCAGGCTCTTGGTGGGCGGTCATCTGCCTCGACCGGTTGGGTAGACCGGTGTTGGTGTTGGTTATTATTCTGGACATTTTATAGACCAAGTGTCATCTTAGTCAGTACAA
This sequence comes from Gadopsis marmoratus, assembly GCA_036023855.1. NCBI lineage: Eukaryota > Metazoa > Chordata > Actinopteri > Centrarchiformes > Percichthyidae > Gadopsis > Gadopsis marmoratus. Next base: position 27,235 of record JAVQJF010016543.1, on the reverse strand, counting down.
GGGATCATGTTATGCCTATACGGCTTCAGGGTGTCTACATGCGAAAGTAAATTAATTGGTAGACTTTATTGCCACTGTTTAATTCAATTTAAGGCAGATTTTGCAATAAAAATAAATATCAAATGTGAAAACATAGGCTCTTCCGAGTAAACATATTTGCAAAAGTATAAGTAAGGCAAAATGACAACTGGTTGATTTAAATAACTTTTGCCCAAATATGTTTAGTGTGCTCACTTACAGTGTATAAGAAGCAGTTTTCTTTGCTCTTTGCATGCTTGGAGTCCATTTGCAAATGTCTTCAATAAAACCTACAGGACAGATCTTCGCTCTTTGCCTTTGATACCAATTTCCACCCAAATTACTAAGTGAATTCAAGACCTTATTAGTGTTGATGATGTTGTACTGTGTGCTACTATGTTTATTTTAACATAAATATCATTGTAACTACCATAACTTTACATCTGTATGTAGAACTGTACTGTGCTACTGTGTGTTCTCCTTCATCCTGCTCTCACTCCACCCCCCCACCCCAACCAGTCAAGGCAGACGACCGTCCACCCAGAGTCAGCTTCTGCTCGAGGTTTCTACCTGTTAAAAAGGCAATTTATCCATCGTTGGTCTATATTGCTCTCTATAAGTGCTATGAGAACGTTAGGACATAGCGCTATGTAAATAAAACTGAATTGATTCTGATGCTGAAAACTGAAATGTCCCTTTCAGATATTCAGACATGAGCTGTCTATCACCCAATTTGTCAGACTTGTTTTTAAAGCAAATCTGCAACAGTTCCTCTGCTTTCCACAGTGACTGGCTGGGAGCAAAAGGTGTGCAGATCTTTTTTACTCCACATTCCTACGCCCACCACCACCGTGGTCTCTGCTCGACTGCTCTGAACGCCTCTGTGTTGGCAGCAACAGCGGCTGAATGCTTTCAGAGAAGAGACAGACGGGGTGTGATTGAAATTTGGACTGCGTCCTGAGGAACAGCCAGGACAGATCTGTGCCGTTGGATGAATTTCCACCACAGCTTCTCCACAATTTAGAAAAAAAAAAAGAATAATCAGTGGCACAGGTGGTGCCACTTGTATGCCAACTTCAGGAAAAATATCTGGTGTTTATTGATCTCTTGAAACAATGTCTTCCTCCACTTTACCATCTCCCTGCTCATGACAACCACCTTAACCTACACTCAGAGGAAGCACCTATAGAATGTAAATAAAAGGCCTTGTTCATGACCTTGTTTTAAGAAAGATATTTCTGCCTGTAATACTTTAAATGAAATAAAAATTCCTACTGAATCATTAAGCAGACAGGCACATATTTTGAAAAAGGACAAACCCAGAAAACTACAGTCCCCAGCTGTGATTTGTATTTACGCATTGTGCTTTACCCTCTTAGCACATTTTAAACAGAATGAAAAATTAAACTGGGGTATAGGGAACGATTTTTATGTAACAGTAATTCCATCCGACAAAAAAAAAACAATAAAGAATTCTGCCTATTATTTTGATCACTCACTGGGAAGGGCTCTTTCCAGCTTGCTCCTACTATAGATGGTCTGATGATGGCTACGTTGAGGTCTCCAGCCTCCTGCTGCACCATATACTCAGCCAAAGCTTTGGTGAAGGTGTAGGTGTTGGGACGCTGCCCGATCAGCTTGGGAGTCAGCGCAGACACCAGATCGTCATCCATCCAGCTGGATGGAAAAGATAATATTAAACAAGATTAGTCTTATTTGCTACATTTATTTAACCACCTACAGAGCTAATGCAGAACAAGACTGAGTGTCTACAGTCACGCTAGTAGCTCTGAGGGTGCACTTCAGACGCAGCAATGCTTTAAGCTAAATGGCAACATGCTGATGTTTTACCATTTTCACAATCAGAATATCTTTTAATACCCGATTATTAACAATACACAGTACCACTGAGGCTGATGGGAATGTTAGTTTGTACATAGCATAAACCAAATTTTATGGCAGATTCAAATTGTTACCCTATGATGACTACATGTTGGGGGTGGGACAATTTTTAAAGTGATTTAAAAAAAAACGTTATTGGTTTAATTTCAGCATTTCTCATTTATTCACACACACAGTATAGCAATGATGCTACTGAAATAAAACTCAGGAAGATTGACTGACTGACATGATGTGCATGGATTTTGGAAGGAACTCATGATATGCAGTCATGTGTATGATTCAGTCCCCCACCATGGCCCAGTGTTAAAAACGCAAACAAATTGCAGTGAATCGTACTCAAGTCATAATACTTTAAAAAATAAATAAATAAAATTCGCACTACATATCCAACTGGCACCCAAGTATCATGATGTATCGAATCGCGAGATAAGCAGGTCGTCTCAGCCCTACTACACGACGGTGGATGGACCAAAGTTATTAAGGTTCAGTTGGGACCAACATTTCCATCCATCTCATATTCTCAGTTTTCATACAATATACAAGTCTGGAACGTATGTAGACACAGTAAGAGCGACTTGCAGCCTCTCCAAACTACATACATAAAGACATTCTACATGCCAAGCAAAGAAGGATATAAAGGACATGACATTTTAGTCCATGAGGTGCTAGTTTCACTCAGGACAAGCAACTCTGCATTCAGTTAGGTCTGGTTCTGCTTCCAAAAAAAGTGTACATTGTTTAAATCCTCTCTGCATACATCCACGATTCCTCAAATGCTTGACGCTACTATACATACAATCCTTCAGAATCATCCCACTAATCTCTACTCACTGCAGGCTTCTAATGCTTTACTGATCTAGCTCAGCTGCTGACAACATTAGTGCTACTAAGCAGCCATTTACTCCACAGGCCATGGCTAAGCTGGCATGTCGGTGCATCACTGACATAATCTTGACAATACCTTCCTACTTGCTTTTTATACATCAAGCGATTAAGAAAATTAATTCTATTAAAAACCTCAAGAATTCCAACCAACTGTATTAATGACAAAATAAGATAATCCCCACATCTGTATACAACTGTAACAGTTCACCGTGCAGCAGCCGTTCATTGGAAACAGTCCAGATCAACTTACTCCAGAGAGTCGATGAGTCTGCGGTAGTCTACGGGGGGAGGATACACTATTTCCTCAATGAGCTTTCGGTCACAGTTGGCGTAGGCTGTGGAGATATGGACAAAGATCTCCAAGTGCTTCATCCTGTGGGCCAATGCCAGCATCTTCTGGGTGGCCAGGACATTCAGCTGCATTGCATCTCTGAGAGGGGGGAAAGCAATAGACAGTAAAGCTTGACATATTCAGTGGACAGAATTAACTGACCAAATACAGTAACTAGGATATTTTGATTCCGTCACATGATTTTTAATTTGCATCGTCATCTGCCACATCGATTGGTCCAGATGCAAGTGTACGTTGATTGGTCGAACACATGAGCCAATGCAGCACCGGCAACAGACTTAAATAAAGGGGGACAAAACATAGGTAAAATGGACCAGCCATGAAGGCCAGGCTTTACCGAGTGTATGGGCGACGGGAGATACTCAAAGCCCACTATAAAAATCTTGTTGTGAGGGACATTGCTATACCAACTGACGGCCGGCTTACATCACTTCAGTGTGCAAACAAAAGAAAAAAAGCCCTTGAAGGAATGTAGTTCTCGGGGAAGCTCCCCAGAATACTATTATTACAAATTGGATTTATTTTCTTACTCCAAAACAAGATCTCTTAGAGGTTGAAAGTAGAGTTAAATCAGCAGCATATTATCATAGCAGTGTCTTTAGTTCAGCAGAAAAAAAAAAAAAAAGAAAGTGCCCAACTTGAGAAAAGGTGACTTGTTAAGGAATTGGGTCAGGTGTCAAGTATCCCTGTGTAGTGCAAACAATGGGCACAATCTGTCAACACAACCGTGCTTTCATGTCAAGTCCAGGAAACACCCATGTTACATTCTACTGGACAATTTTATATTTGACAGACTACGTTTACATACAACATATTCTGGTTTTTGCCTTCATTCTGAAAAGACAATATTCGTGCCAAGCTGTACATGGCTGATGAAAATATTCCACAATTATTCCCCATTAACATGCAGCCTTGTTCGACCACGCGAACTCTGCCTCCGTCTGCCATTTTGTTCAACCAGCTACTTGAAAAGGTTGGCATTGGAAGACTTGCACATATCCACATCTTCCATAATGTTTCAAAGTAGGCGTTTCTCCTTCCCACAAGAAATGTGGGCTGTGTGTGAATGCACCTGTACCCCAGCCTCACAAACTGCGTAGTGCTGAGCGTAAACAGGCAAGAGGCCATGTGTCGCAAACTGCAGTAAAAACCACAACAGATGCATATTCTGAATGGTCTTAAAATCAGAGAGAGCTATAATTGGACCGACGCCTAATTCGGAATATCCAAACAGAATATGCTGTTGACATGACCTGTATTAAATTCAGAATATTGTCCTATTCGGAATAATCGTGGAAGACTAGTGTTCACGTAAACGTAGCCATTGATAAAAATGGAATGAAAAGAACGTACTGTACATATTCCCAAGAAACGCAACAACTCACTTGAGCGGCTCATTAAAGCGGATCGTAGCGGCACAGTGGAAAACAATGTTGACGTTGTCGGCCAGGATGCTCTGATCCTCTTTGCTCAGATCCAGCTCTGGCTGTGTGAGGTCACTGTTCACGGCTATGATCTTCTCTGCAAAGCCTGGCTGCTCGTCTTGCAATCGTTCAAACAACTGAATGGGGAAATGAAGTCAAAATGATGCCAATGCTACAGTACATGGTAAACTGAAAGTACAGTTGTATATTATCTAGAAAGTGATGTAACTATTGCCCATCTAATGTCTGTAAAAATCAGCAGCCTGTTGCACCAACTGAACAGAAGTTCATAGTAAGAGCTATGTCATTTAGTTTTAAACTCTACTTGCACGTTAACTTAAATACGACGACAGTAATCAAAGCATTATTGCAGAACGTCACATTTTATCCAGTGCATCTTTAAAATAATGAGAGAGAAAGACAATACTAACCTCATGCTGACATTAAGACACTTACAGACTTTAAATAAGACTTTCAAAACGTCTAACAATTCATTTTGTTAATTTGTTAAAAATGGTGACATATAAGAGGCATAATGTGATGGCCACATCCACACAACACACCAAGCAACAGTAACCCCATGCCCCGACACATTAGTTAATTTGGTACAGTTCTGTTAGTGATTTTGAAGAGAAAAATAACCACACCATTTCAGATGAGAACAGACTCATGGTTTGTGTTCATTTGTCGATATTGCATTAGTTAGTTGTAGTGCACACGTCTGGCTTTTGTTTATCAATAAGATATACAGAGTAGTTTAATTTTCTGTTTTACCGATGCTGGGAATCCATGCTTCGGCTGCGGAAGTCATCGGTGGGGAGCCAACAAAGAGCTCCAGAAAACTGTGGCATTTTATGGAGGAATGGCCAAGTAGGACTGGGCCAACTACCTGCCAGCCCAAGGGGACACGGGAAATGTTTTAAATGATTATTTGGGACTATAAGTTGGTTTGCATTAGCATTATTGATTTGTTTTCGTTGGGTTTAGTAAATGTTTGTTTCGTTGTATAGACTGGCCAGAGTTTGGTAATTTAAGTGAATTAGTGTTAATTGTTATGTCCATGCTGGTCTGATCAGCCAGTATACATGTTCCCCTGTGTTCTTTGAGTGGAGGTCAGTTCGTTTGGTTTGTTCAGTTGAGCACCGATTTAAGTCCTTTATTTCTGTGACCCTTTTATTGTTTGCTTTTTGTAACATTGTTAAATTATCTTTTTTGAGGTAAATAAATACCCATTTTTGTTAAATTACACCTTGTGTCCTCATGCCTTACTGATTGGTCCCTCACACAGAAAGTGTGACATTATGCTGAAAGCAACTAATCTATTGTGAGAAATGTGTGCTGTACTCCTGCGACTGTAGTTTTATTTAAATTAATTTTGGTCATTTTCTTTTCATTGTAAATCGTTTTTTTTAACTTGAAAATGAATAAATGGATAAAAAAATCAAATTATTCTTATTTTATATACTTCCAATTCAATTGTTCAATTTGGAGGAGGGTTCAGTTATGCATGTATGACGTATGAAAATTGATGTTTCTAAAAACAAGTCTCTGGGAAACAGTTTGCGACCCCCCAGAATAATACGGTTGGTGTAATAAGGGTTGTGACGCCCAGGTTCAGAACCACTGATCTATAAGTTTATGATGACACTTACATGCACAGTGATGTAGTTGAGTTGCAGGAAATATTTTCTGGGTTAAAGCATTGAACAATTTCCTGTGGCTCTTCAACAAGATAAGTACTATCTTCACATCAAGTTACAACCAGCATGTGTGGTGCAGCCTGTTTTTACAAAGTTATATGGACTCCCGCACTATGCTCCAAATGACCTAGCTCACGCAGCTGGTGTAACAGGCTTCTCCCTCAGCTCCTCCCCAAAAAAAACAAAAAAACAAAAAAAACAAAAACAAAACATCAGATGGTGCCATCCCATCCTCTTAGCCCATTTCTCACCTTGCAGTTGATCATGTCAGCGATGCGGGCCTGAGGGCTCTGACCAGCTTTTGACCGGGCCATCACATAGACAACTTTGACTCCAGGGCAGGACCTCAGCAGCTTCTCCAGCAGCACCTTTGAAATAAAGAAAAAAATATACAAAATCATCTTTTCTTCTTTGGACTGTTTTGGGGGCAATGCACAACACTTCTTTGTAACTAGGGCTGAATAATTAATCAAAATCACAATATAGCCATGTGCAATATTTAAGTCGCAGGAGCTGCAATTATTTGATCAAGCATTGTGGTGCGGCCTACAAATCAGTCTCCAGACGTAAGGGAACATGCTTGTGCATGACTCATCACAATCTCAACCAATCCAGTCAACATTTGTGTAGCGCCTTTCATACAGGCTAGTGCACTTCAAAGTGCTTCCCAGATAAGGCCGAGAAAGTGTAGACCAAAACGCACAATTTAAGAATTTATGATAAGTCGTTTGGCATTTGTCAAAATAACTTGCAATATGATTTTTATTGCATATTGTTGAGCCCTACTTGTAACCTCCTTTTGTCCACTGCAGAAGTGGAGAGGAGTAAAATGTGTTGAATCAAGAACTCCGATACATGAAACTCAGACAATGGCTTCTGTGTTTGGTAGGAGGTGGCAGTAAAAAGGACGGCCATATGGCCACATTTTTCATTCGCTCTCAACAAAACAACGATTCATGCATCTGCTGTTAAACTGAAGAATGATGTTACTCATGCCTCAAGTCTGCAGCATAATACCCACAATTCAGCATAACATTAAGTGTCAAAATGTGGTGGCTGATGGACAATCTTCCTGCTTCACTGTATGGCTTGCAAGGAGTTCAACAGACCTGTGTGAAATCTATTAGTGTATATACAGTTCCTGTGTGCAATATGGACTGAAACGGCACTTTACCATAAACGTGAACTCTAAAAGCAGCAACAATGGCAGTTTGTCATTTATTTGCATGAGTCATGTTGGAGTGAAAAAAATCCACTTGAAGGATTTCCAGACAGGTTGCCTCTCATCTCATTGCTGTTGAGTTCTTGGCTACTTGATTGTTCAGGTACAACTGTACCTTGTTGAATTACAATCTCTTCAACATGGTTTCTAAGATGGCAATGAACAAGAAAGCCATTAAGATCTCTCAAATAAAAATCTTTAAAAAAAATAAATTAAAAAAAATCAGAATACTTAATTACACAGCTTATTTAATTTTATTAAGTTCCCATCTCCCTTGTACAGCTTAATGTTTTTTTACAGCTTTACTTCATGTACAAATATAAATGTTAAAATGATCATTTTTCAAAGTGATTAGTTGAAAGACATTTCTTTGTACAGTGGCACTGTAAAACAAATAAAAATAGAAAAAAGAAAACACTGTACTTTGCCCATGAAGCCGGTTGCTCCAGTGATCAGCACATTTTTCCCGGCATAGTATTCTGGGATGTTCACCATGATGTCTGCGGTCCTGTTCAGTGGGCTCCTCAACACCACTCCACCTACACAGACAGGAGAGAAATGCTTTTTTTTTTAAAATGCAAAAGGGAGGATTACAATTGAGACCAAATTCATATTTGATCTCGCTCCAAGAGGCGTATCCCTTGGAGACTAAAGCTGTAAACCTAAAATAAGTGAAATGAAGACCCACTGTCAAACAGGAAGTCAAGGCTGGTGCTTGGAAGGAAGTCAAGTCTTGTGTGAAGTCCAGCATTCAAGGAATTTCTCAAGGTTGTCAGACCTGCCTTATGGGATTGTTTTACAGGCTCACTCTGTCAGGAACACATGCAACAGGCAGAGTGACAAATCTTCAAGTCATTCTTTTAAAAGAATGAACATCCCTTCATGATCCCAAAATGTTTCTGCCCAAGTTTGCAGTTTGTGTTGACAGATTTCTGTCAGTGCTCTTCTCACTGGTTTGAAGCGGGTCAGGTGGTGAAAAGCAATGTCATGTATTTCCAGGCACCAATCAGGATTTAGACATTTTATCATCCAAAATCTGGTAACCGTTGTGGTGTCATTTGCTCAAATTGCATGGCCACTGTCAATCAAAATCGGCTCAAAGAACACCCACATTATTGTTTTTTACTTTGACTGCTGCTTATTAAGGCTTGATCCTTTAATGTTAGAGAAACTTTACTTTTTGGAACCAAATTGTCAGGGGCTTAAACCATAAGTATGAAGCTCCTACAGTTGACTATAAACTAAATACAGAGACCATCTTGTCCTTTAACATGCAAGGCTAACCATCTGCACCAAGTACACAAACTGAAGAATATATTTGTCCCAGGAACAGCAGCTAATATTGCGATTTTAATTTTAACTAATAAAAATTAAGAAAATTGTGAAAAATATATTTTCCTATAGCCAAACCGCTGATTATTATTTTGTTTATAGACCCATTAATTCACATATTGTAGTCCCAAGTCTGTCTACTATAATATTTGCCACCAAGTACACCACATGCGATGTGTTGATTATGCATTACTGTGTGGCCTTATCAGTCCAATTATGTTGGTTTTTAAGAAGAATGACACTGTAGAGCTGATAACAGGCAACTCAGGAGATAACTCCTCTAATTATTAACCCAGGTGATTTACTTCCATCAGCGGTGCTGTGACTGAAATGCATTACAACACTTATCCAAACAACGTGAAACCCAAATCTAATATTCTAAGTAGTACACCAAGCACACTACACTGCTGAACCTTTTAAAGGGCGTTTCCACACCTACCCTGTTTGGTTTGGTTAAGACGGTGCATTTGCCCGGGTTAGTGCGTTTTTTGGGCAGGCGTGAACGCAGTGAGACTAAACCAACCGCACCGAGACCCTTTAGAAGAGGTGGTCTCGGTCCGGTTCCAAACAAACTTGGGGCTGTTTGTTGGTGGTGGGAACGTGATCTGACCTCGGTCTGATCAAACTCCTGTAGCCAGGGGTGCTATGCATTCTGGGATGCAGAACAGCACCTAAACTGTTTCTAGTAGTAGCAGCTGGCTGGAGAATGAACCTGCAATGTTTCTCTCAGAGATGTGCACTAGTCCAGAACACAGGACCTTCTTCCTGTATTACTTTCATGCTGCCGCCTCAGACACATGTGACATAAGCTGCATGAATGTTCTCACCAGGTTTGTAAAGATAAATTTCGGTTCACATGGATTTTTATGCGTGAAAAGAAACTGAACCTAGGGGAAAACACTTCAAAACCAACTATAGGTGTGAAAACACCCCAACACTGCCATCACAGTAAAATGAATATTGCAACCCCCCCACAAAAAAATAAAGAGAAACACATCAACATAAACTTCACTATAAACACTTTGACTTGTAAGGACAAACCGCACTAATATGAAGTGGTAAAACCTATCCCAAAATGGCCAATAATGTAATTCTCTCTTCATAGTTCTGCTATGTGCTGAATGGCCGAACAGGATGATCCAACTTCTGCGAGCAGGCGCAGGTAATCCATGAACAATAGGAACAGTGTCTGTTGCTACTGTAGCAACACTTGGGATGGAACTTATTCTTTGGGACCATAAAACATTTGGGTTCTGTGTTCAGGCTGCTCTCAACTCACCAGACTAGTTGGAGTCTGGCGTTGACAGGATTTCAATTAAGACCTTTGTGCAATCCAAATAATTCTGTTAATCTGAAACAGTTTACATTTGCAGTCTTTGGGATCATCTACTGTAAATAGGATTATTTAAAATTAGATCAAGCTAAAAGCCGTGTTTGGTATTTATTCTGACAAATAGCCTCAGACTTTGCAGTGCTAACCAATGTTAAATGGTGGTTGTTATACTTGATTGGGCTTTAGTAGCATTACTGCTCATGTCATTACAGTTAAACCAGTTATTCAGCTTTGCATACAGCCACACTGGGGAGTACACCACTGCATTACTGCAGTGGTAACTGGGCATCTAATCAAGAACTGGAGGTTGGTCAGGGCTGAGGTCAACATTAAAACCTTCATTCTTGTAATTTTTAGAACAAGTAGCTTTGGGGAGGGGGGGACATTTCGCAATTCCCATTTCTGACCAACTTGTCAGCTTGTGTGAAGACCTTGGATGACAGCATGTTTAAGCAAGCCATGCCTCATTACAAGTTTGAATACAACAATCTTTTTTTTTTTTTTAAAGTCAATGAGGTCCACCGTCATACAGACAAACACTGAGACTGTCAATTCTGAGTGAAAGACAGATCATTTTGTGCTACTTTTTAATCTTATGTTATTGTTGGGCATTTTATTTTTGTATTTGCATCATTGCAGTCCTGAAATGTTTGAATCCTTGGTTCAACCATGTAAAAGCACTTTGTAACCATTTTGAAAAGTGCTGTAATGCTGCAGATGCACAATTCGCTGCATCACACTCTTTGCCAAGGGCCAGCTCCAGCTGTATGCTGTCAGAGCCCAGCTGTGACTACAGCCAGACTGCACACTGACTGAAGGCACCTTAGTACGCACACAAGAGATGGGAAAATAAAAAAGGCACAAGAGAAATCTGCTTCACCCATTTGGATTAGGGGTTTCCCCACTTAAATTATTTTCACCGAGAAAACTGACCCTGACAATGAAGAAAAGGCTAGTCAATCACAGGTTTTGGACTTTTTTGCTTAGTTCAGATCTTTATGGTCCTGCAAATGGAAGTTCTTCTTGCAACCAACTTTAATCACAGCTTTTTAGAAGACGAGCAACAGAATAGGGTTATCGGGAATGCTGGAATTTAAATAACTGAATAAAACTTGACACTACTGTAAGTAGAATCCACTGTACAGGATGTAAAATATCAAATAGAAATATATCCAGGTCTTAAAATGTGGATTTGGCTGTTCAATGCATATAGGAGTTTATTTTTATTTTTTTAAATCGACTATTAGGCAACGCTTTATTGAATTGCCAGATTTATTTTTTATTTTTTCCACTGGCTTCAGCAGGATGTTCAGGGTGACAGCGACGTGAACATAATATAGTAACACGCTACATTAGAGATTATATCATTTGAAAGTGATAAGCGCTCACTCTAGCTACAATACTTCTGGGGCCCAAAATGCCCCCGGTAGTAGTACACTGCTCGCCGACGACCAAACCCCCCCCCGAAAAAAACCCCTCGACAACTCAACTTGAAAAATCTCAGTTGAGTGAGGGGTCTCTGATGATTCGACCCTTCAACTTTCAGTGGGAAGCCCTAGTGAATTCCTAATATAGATCAGACATCTGGCAGCACTTACGGCGCCTTGAGTCTATGCCGATATGCCTGCAGTAGCTCTGCACATGTGGCCGTTGTTCCTCACTCACAAATGTGCAAAAGCTCAGTCAAGTAACATGAACCAACAGCAATTTTGTAATGCCACAAATTGTGATTTGAGGTCTGGACTTTCGACTAGGTCACATGTCTGTATGCATAGGGTCATTGTCTTGGTGGAATAACTAACGGAATAAATCTACCAAGTGGCAGTTCCCTTCTAAACTGCAGCAGCCCCCCCACCACCTTCTGCAATGATTTCATATTCCTGTCTACACTCAAGCCTTCTAGGGCCTGCAGCAGAAAGTTGTCCCCACAGCATGCTGCACCAAACTTAAATGGACCCAACGGCCTGGCACATCAACAAGTACCAGCTCGAGAGCAAAAACTTTTTGGGGGTAGGGAGTGTGGTCTGGGATGCAGACAATGGACCAAGAGCCTCTTGTCAAAAATCAGTGGACACATTTCCAGTGCAGAGACTTTCTCAAAAGGACTAAAGAACCTTTGGAGGAACTTGGAGTGTGTTTCCACCATAGGAACCAGGGTCTGAATTAACTTCTGGGGATGTTACTTTACCCCCCAAAAAAGTCCCCTGGTTAGTACGTTACAGAAGTACAGCTGCAGCGCTGAACATTTCTCATTGGGAGCATTTTATTGAAGCTACCATCATTAAAAATACAAATCTGCAGCCGCAAACCAGCGTTTCTTCCTTCATTGTGTTTTGACACAATGGAATTAAATAAAGCATACGACAGATGGACCGGCGACAAAGTTCATGTTTACTGTTGTTGCGGTGTCACATAAATATTGATGCCCGTCTGTCGCTTTATAAAGAGGCATCATCGTTGTTGCAACTGTCAGCGCAAACATGTGACACCAATCACCTACACTCAGTGGTGTACCTCAAACAGAATGAGACCAGCAAATTAGACTAATCAGTTGCATTTCTACATCCATTCGTTTAGTTGTAGGATTGGACTCATATATGCAACATTTCACAATGATAACAGGAGCACTGAGTACACACCAAAAACAGATTGTTGTCTTCTCTAACACCTGTATGCAGTTGTATCTTCTTGTAACTACAAATTACTTTATTTATTGGGCATCTCTTGCATGGGGAGAGAGCGAGACACACACAGCATTCATATCCTCTAGCACTTTCAACGGAAAGTTCTCAGATGCTAGAAACTAGCCTAGGGTGCCAACAAGGCTGCAGATCCAGATCCAATACAGCTGAGGAGTGACAAAATCTTTGGCAGGGAACAGAAGTTACTGCAAGCCACTGAAGTAATGCTGCATTCATTGGCAGGACTGTACCGAGGCTCATGTTCTTCCTGCTGCCTTGTCTACAAATTGAGTGCATGTCCGTATTTGAGAAAAACAAACAAGATGTGGTCATGAACCGAGAAAAGAGGCAAGGTTCTGGATCTCGTCCCAGAAGAAGTTCAGATAAAAATCTTGATACACCAAGCTGGTGTCCTGTTTATGTCACTGCGTTTGTGTGCACGTCCGAGAGAACAATGCAGAACGGGGACAAAAAAATAAAAAATTTTAAAAAAGAAGCATCTATTTGTGCAGTACAGAGAACACAGCACTCTCCTATACAGACGCCCTTAAAGCTGATCCGCCAAATCTAAAATCTTATCTTCTCTGTATGCAAAGAACCCAACAGACTCGCTGTGGCCATTGATCAAATGTGACAGAGTTACTATAGCTTACAGTCAGGCAGACCGCAAGTTCATCCTCGATCTTCACTTTGAATAATTGATTAGACACATTTGAATGCTTAAACTGGGCACCTGAGGCGGAGGGGTCAACAGCTAAAGTTTGAAGGATTGACAACAAACCGTCTCAGAGGAGCAATCCATGTCCGACTCATGTGAAAACCCACTGCCAAGTAAAGTGCAAGCCTGTAGAGAGTTTAAAAGGCTTCCAGACCGTCACAAAGACATTCAAGACATCGTTGTCATGTCTTTTACTTAGGTCATCCTTCGGCAACAGCCAGGGTCCAAAATTAACACTTGCCAAGAACCAAATGCGGGTAGATTTCTGTTGGGCGAATAAATCTTGGAAGGCTATTCACACACACGCACAGGTGCGATGTGGGTCAATGATGCGACGCCTGAACTTTCTTCCAAATCAAAAAAGGTTTCAATGCATAAAAACACAATACATGAATAATAATTCCTTGAATTACAACAGGGACCTCGCAGGTTTCCCCACTCGGGCCCTAATTACCTCTCCCATATATGGACTCACTTTAAATATTCAGAAGCCATTAAATGTTTGTGCGATCTCATTTAGGCCACCAGTCCCCATGGCCAGCGAGTCCAAAACGTTAAGCACAGTAAAGATTGACCCACATTCAAATGCTTTTTATAGATCTATGTGGAAGAGATCTGGATGTGATCTGTTGATTCCGTGTCCACCACGCATCAGAAACTTCTCTGGCAGAAACAGTCGCACTTTCACCATTGACTAGGCAAAACTGATGAGGGCACCATCATCCTATCATATCCCCCCCCCCACAATCCTGCCGGCACGTCACTGCAATGGGAGACCTTTAACCGGGATCATCGGATACTATTTGAACAAAGAAGGTGCGACATAACACAGCACTGACAGACACCAGCCTATAAACAGGCAGAAAGGAAGGCAACGGATCCCGTGAGTCCCATTAAACACAGCTGCCTCGCATCATCATCATCATCATCATCATCAGTAACCACCACTCACCGTCCATTTGCACAAACTACACCGACCCTCCGGCTCTGACAGCGTTTAATGTGATCACCGCAAAAAGCCTGGGAGTAAATTAAAAGTGAGGCCGCTCGGCCGAGCCCGCGCCCTGAATTAAAAAAGTGCTTCCTACGCCGCTCGAGCGGTCAGCCTTCCTCATTTTAAAGTGCTCAAACAAACTACCAGCGGCAGGGGTGGGAAAAAAAAAAAAGAACCACAGAATTAACGCTTCGGTTTAACAAGAGCTCCATGTTGGGGGGGGGCTGACTGACACCAAGTCTCTGCGGTGACGAGGGGAGACGCGAGTCAAAGGTAAATGCCCACAAAGTCTAACTTAATCCCTGTATGTGCGTATATCTTCGACCAACACTACGGTTGTTCCGCCGCCACCCCTCCTCCCCCCTCTTGGCGCATCTCTTCCTACACGCTGTCACACGTTGAGCAGCCCGTCATACCGCCAGTCAGCGCTTTGAAAACCGGCGACGAGCGCCGCAGTCCAGCTAGTAAGGCGCCCGTGGACGTGATTTGGAGGGTGTACGTACCCGAAATGTCGACGTTCCGCCGGCTCTTGAGCTCGGGAGTCTGCTGTGTGGCGAAGCAGCAACGTGTACCGCTACTAGCGACGGAGCGGAGACGCAGCAGGAAGCCAGCAGCGACCAGCAGCCTGGGCGGGTGATAAATGAACCGGCGTGACGTCAGCGGGACGGCGGTCTCCGGCACAGATAGGGTGATCGGAGCGACGTCTCACTCCTCCGTGTTTCACTCGGTTTCTAATAAAAAAAAAAAAACTGCTTCAGGCGAAACTCAAACGCAGCTTCTGGGAGTCCAGTACTGCTCAGGGACGTTTCAGAAGTCTGGGTGGGAGCATTCCCCATTGAATCAGGTGACAAACAATGTGTAGTGAACATGGCAACATTAAGGGGATGAGTCAGTGGCGAGTCCAAAACAGCCCTTTAGTTTAAAGTGAGACTAAGTAACTTCTGAAAGAAGACAAACACTTTTTTTCCCCTTATAAATCAACACTTTATTTCATGAATAGTTTATAAAACACACCCTTCCATGCTCAATTTAATACACTCAAGAGGTTTGCTACTACAGCCTTACTTGGTTTGGTTTGACCAGTAGCCTTGCTTGTTAATGTTGGCAAACTGTAGATAGATATTTGCTAAGTGACATTAATTGGCCAGTTTGCTGACTTTAAGGCAGTTCACACTACTCGTGCTACAGTTACACTGCATTTTAGTCAAAAGTCACATAACCTCACTGCTATGGCTTCATGTCAGAATTCATCCTCTGCACTTGACCCATCCTAATTATTAAGCAATGGACAGTCACATCCCCACTCCATGTGTGATATCAGTGCCTTAGTCAGGGGCAATCATAGCCAGATTAATGTGTTGCGGGTCCCATGGCATTTACTAATGAGCCCCTATTGACGTCTTCAACCCTCTGTGAAATGTGTATAGAGACCCAGAAACAAATCCAGCACTATACTGTATGTTGAAATCATGCAAACTGACCCCAGGTAAAAATTACATCTTAAATCTAGGGCCTCTCTAAAAGACAAAATAAGCAAATCATTCTCACTTGATTGGTGCCAATTCCCTTACAAATTTGTTATCAAATTGCCAAAACCAATTGACACGCACATGACATTTGAGGCCCCAGTGGATTCGCCTGCTATGCACAGTTGGTCATCCAGCCTTTGAGAGCAGGGGCAGTTGTATACTAATATACAGCATGTGTTTTCATGCAGGGTAAACCAGCACATCCAGAGGAAAACCACCTAAACAGGATGGGCTTCCTTCCACACAGTAAGACCCCAAAAGGATTTAAAATCAGGACCTTTTAACCAGTGAGCCACCATGCACACATACAGCCAACAGACGCTAGAGTCTGAGCTTTGTATAACTTTGTTGGATAAATTGTATAAAAGTTCACATTTGGAACTATATTTTTCACCATTCATCCAAAATGTATCCCGATTGAAATGAAACCCTTACAAGAACTTCCAATTTTAAAGCTCTGCATGGTGTCTTCACTATAGAAAAGGTGCATGAGGCTCATGGGTGCTGTCACACCACCTATACTGAAGACGAATAGCATGATTTGATGGGTGCAAAGGTTAAACAGGTTTTTAACATTTAATGAGTATAACCTAAATCTACACATTTGTGAAGTAATTCAAGAGACTTCCCTGTTTGTAGTAGGAAACACACATCTCAAACCAATTGCTTCTCCCAATTTACAATTTCATTCCACAGGTGTCCACATATTGGAAGAGGAGGGTGTGAGCAGTTCGAACAGAAGTGCAGGATCTTTGGTTTTCCCACAGGAAACGTTGTTTAAGACATTTTGCATGATAAGCAAAGGGGTTCAAATGCAAATACAAACCTATCTATTCAAAATATACACATTTCTCAAAAGAAGCGAGATCAATAAAGACATAAAGATTGCAAAAACTAAAAAGAAGAATAAAAGCAGAATGTAATTTAGCATCAAAGCATGAACAGAGGCCTTTAGATATTCAATCTCTCTATGGAAAAACACTGAAGATGAATCCAAAATCTATCTTAATATGCGAGTCAAAGACCTGTTTCTTTCCTGCAGTTGTATTATTTGCATGTGTGTGTCTGTGTGTGTGTGTGTGTGAGAAAGAGAGAGACAGAGAGCCATACAAGTCTGCACTACGATCATGTGGCTATCATCATGAATATTTTCTTCCAAGTCTTCAGGAATTTGTGCCTGTGAGTGGGCTATTTCTCATGTTGCGCTTCCTGACACACAGAAAAGAGACTAAACTTTGCCCTCTAGCGGTCAGTGCTGTGTATTGCTGTTGTTCTCATCCACTCAGCAAAGCAAAGAAATTATGTGAATCCTAAATTACCAGAATAGTTATTTTCTTGGTTCTCAGTCAAAACTAAAAACAAGTATTTAATTTGCTTCAGGATAGATAATACATATTGGTAGTAAGGCATAAACAATACAGTGCAAAATCACGTCCTGATGCAACATCCTATTCTTGTAGAAACGGCTGATCAGCAGGTGGGCTGGTCTTTGGTGAATGCTCAGTAAAGGATGTTAGTGTAGCTCCTGGACAGGGTTATGAATAACTCCCTTATGCTCTCTCCATCTCCAGTGCTACTCTCCACAAACAGATCCACGTCTGTGAGAGAGAAAAAAGAAAAGAAGGAATTTAGAAAGACAGAACATTTGCAGTAATGCTTTTGTGTACTGGCGCATTCTATTCCCCCATACATAACTTATATTTGTTATTATGCCACGTTGTCTGATTTATGTTACACATTTACAATAAGATTTTACTTCAGTCTGAATAACTATTGTACATCCTCATTTCTAGGGGACTTTAAGTGCCCGCTCACCCATGAGGTTGGCACTGGAGGTCGCCGGCACAGGGGCAGTGGTCACAGGGACCCTCCTGGTCCCAGGCCAGCATGTCCGTCAGCAGGTTGGGGTGGCTCAGACAGGCCTCCCCCTTCTCTGGTTTGGGATTACATACTGGAAACAACAGCTCTGGAGGGAGCAGCAGAGAGAATAATAATGGGAAGTCCAAAACTGCCTTTACTTTGCCTGTTCAGCCACAGTGGACACTATATCACTGCTAACCACTATCACTGCCCAGTTCTTGTTGTTACACACAAACCAAACATATAAAGCCCACAAGATACTCAGGCCCAGTCTAACAGATGTTAAGATTAGTCTCAGACAATGAATGTCTCCATTCTATCTCGTTATAATCTTGTTGGGCGTGTTTGGAACTGGCTACACGCTGAATTACTAACAGATTGCATACAACAGTGAGTTTAGCAAAGTTGGAATTTACTTATTTTTTCCACCACAGATTACCAAATCAGGCTAGTTCTACTGCACATATGCTATTTGGTCCGACTGTAATCAAAAAAATCAAAAACAACAGTCAACATGAGAGTGCAAATGTGACATTATATGAGACAGCTCACCTCGTAGAAAGGCACAGCAGAGGTCCGGGCTGCAGTCACTCTGACCCTGACAGATAGTTCCCTCTGTTCCTTTGGTGGCATTGACTGTACACTGGCCCCACACACACATCTGATCTGAGCAACACTCCTCATCCTTAGTGCACGGCTGGGTCGGGACACACATTCAGGTATGCAAACAGGTATGTACACAGTCAGTTGCTGCATTCATGGTTAATGTATTTTTGTACCATTTTCTCATGGATCCTTTTTAGTATTTCCAGCAAAATAAAGATATTCATGACATTTGATTGATTGATTTATGCTTATATATCTCTATGCTCAGATTGCAGCATCTACACTTACATTTTCAGTTAGTCAGATTTTGTGCAATATCTGCTGCTGGGTTGCTTCACAGAACAAAGGGAGACTAGTTTACAGCACGGAGCAGAAGGAGGCTGATGTTCCTACAGGTGAACATCACAGATGATGTCTTCATTGTTACCTTTCACTGACCTTATCCTTTTCAGTATCCTTTTACCAAGATACAAAGATTTGTGGCAAATGATTTATAGCAATGTGATACAACGAATTGATGCTAGCGGTCCTGCACAATAAAAGGATAGCATCAACAATGCCACTGGAGGCAACCAATTATCTCAGTCATTGTCTCATTTGATTGTGGCCATTATCCCATTCTCTGACATTTAGTTACTGATGTGCTGATATTTTGAAACTATACATGTTTACTTTAAAACTGCATTATGGATGGGTATCGAGAATCCATCGGAACTGTATGCTTTCGAGCTTATCAATTCCTTGATGTTGTTTTTCTGACCGTTGCACATGGCAAAACAATGACGTTAAACTCATGCGTCTATGCCACCTTATTGGGAAACTTGCAACAGGAAGGGGTCATAGTGGAGAGGAAGAAACGGTCTAAATTCTTCAAAGAAAGATGACAACAGTGCTAGTTGTAATGTCTGTAAAACTGTCTTTTCAAGTAACGTTAAGCGTGGAAACACCAGCAATATGGTGAAACATCTTTCAACACAATACGGGCTTAATTTCCAGGAATGCCACGTTTCTGACGCTCAACGCACATCTGTCACCGAGGGTAAATATCTTCTTTTATAATAACATTAGCTCCACGCTGCCTCGGCTCGGCTGTGTTCATAGTTTCCTTGTGTTTCCTGGTGTTTTTCCCCCCTCCCTGTGTCTCCTGTGCTGTCTCTGTGTGTGTGGGTGTCTGTTTGCAAGGCGTGGAATTCATCTAGCTCGGAGTCTGCAATCAGTCAGAGGACCTGCCATCCATCAGCTCATCACCCTGCAGTATTTCTACTCTGGTTTTCCACTCAGTCATTTCTAGATCATTGCTTTGGTTTGTGCGCTAGCAAGCTCGGCTTTGAGAATTTTCCCTGTTTTGAAAATAATTTGTAAAACTGTTTTGCTCGTATTAATACTGTCTTTTCCTGTGCTTCAGGTTCACTCAGCCACAAACCCTGCCGGCCTGCCTCCATTACGCCAGCTTGCCTCCCAACCTCTGGCCAAGCCTTTCCGTCAGCTATCGGCTCCCTTCCCACTGGATTTTCCGACCCACCAACTCCTCTTCCACCTCCCTTTTCCCCTCTATGTCAATTCAACCAGTGTGTCATGCACTTGGGCTCCGCCTGGCACCATGCAACACACACAGGCAAGCTTAGCTGATTTATTTTTTTCTCTAAGGAAACCTAAATTAAAACAAAGGCTGTACAAACATTCTCTCACTTCATGCATTTCAGATGACGGCTCATTTTATGGCCACTTTGGGGGCGGAAAAATCATATGGAAGAGAAAGTTATGAAGCAAACAGTTGCCTATGTGCACATTCAACAGACGTGGAAGCAGCTAAATGCTCCACTATTTTCACCTGCTAGACACTAACTTTGTCTGTTTGATGTTAGTCAGGCACTTCCGTACAGTCAGTTTATCAGAGCAGTGAGAATGAACTAAAACAAAAAGGCTGTGTGTCAGAAAACCAAAACAATCAGCTAAAAGTCACTAAAACAGTCTGTAGAGCTGAGGGGAGCTGCAGTGTCAGGGGATCATTCTCTGGCGGTTCGTCACTACGAGCGACACCTTTTACATCACATTGTAGCATATTGATCACAAAAGACAGCACTGACTGAATCCTCACCATATCTGTTGATATGCAAGGGAGGCACTTGGAGTTCTTAATCTCATAATGGCAGTATTTCAGGTCTCCACAGTCCTCATCCACCATGCATTCCTGTGTTGAGAGATAACAAGAGTTGCATATAGTCAGTAATAGAGCACATAATTAAAATGCACATTGAAAAAGTGGGTGGACCTGTAGACTGTAGACCAGGATTTGTGTTCATTTAAATGTTGTCATTGCAAATCATCAGCTTCATCTTTTCCTCCGACATTACTATTTAAACCTGTTGATTTGAATGATGTTCTATTTGTTATAGCTTTAAAACCTAAATTAATCTAAAACCTAAGCTCATCTGATGACAATGTAATATGCCACACTGTCAAGAAGTGCTCAATCAAATATAATTATGGTGTTATATAATATATAATGTTTTCCACATTTGTACACTGCACCCCCATCTAATGAGGGCCCTGTGGTTTCTCAAGTTGTGTTTCTGCCAGCCACAGACCATCTCCATGGAAACTGCCTGATGGACAACCTCAGTGACACCTGGATAATACTGAAGGGCTACATCTCAAGAGTTTTCGCTCCTCTCTCTGCTACACTTGGTGTCTTTCCCAGGCTGTTGATTTATCATTTCTTGGAGAAAAGAACATGGCAAAGAAGGATATAAGTGAAGTGAGACTGGTTCTGGAATGCTAATCAGATTTTTGAGATTTAGCTTGACTCCTTTCCAGTGGTCAGAGGAAACGGTGTCAGCCAAAAACAGCGCTGGCCTACTGTGAACCCACCATGGTTTTTTGTCTTTATCTTGTGTGCGCTGCCTCTCAGAAGTCGTCATAGAAACGGAGCAAAGTATCTGAAACTGCATGCGTTATTGAGGCTGACTGGACTGTCTCAGCGTCAGAGGCAGGATCAATTCAATTCAATTCAATTTTATTTATATAGCGCTATATCATAACAGAGTTATCTCATAGCACTAGTTAATATAGAGCAGGTTTAGACCAACTCTATACGTATAGACCCAACAATTCCACCATGAGCAAGCGCTAGGTGACAGTGGCAAGGAAACACTGCCTTTTAACAGGCAGAAACCTCAGGCAGAACCAGGGTCTTGGTGGGCGGTTATCTGCCTCGACCGATCAAGAGGATGACAGCAGAATCTTTCTTTTTTATTACTATTGAACAGGGTTACACATAATGATAGACACTCGAGCATGTCTGCCTCACCTCTGCTACCAAGCGCACTATTACTTCTATGGTGAATCTGTCTTCAAAATATGTGCATGCTGGCTGTGTAGCTATGTGTCTCTGATGTTAAAACTTTCCTTTCCACTCAGTCCCACCTCAGACAACTCCCTCCCCCTGTTAACTCATTGATCTCTACCTGAGACATTCTGTTTCATAAGCTGTGAGTGGAAATAACATGGGAAGTATAAAAATATATTGTCAGTATGCACATATTTGCATAAACAGAGATGTGGTTATTTTTCTGTAGCACTTTCCATGATGCAGGATATTATTGAAGCAACTGGAAACTACAAATGTGGACCACACTACCTACAATACCCTGCAATTATCTTAATAAATGCCAGATAACTACAGCTGTTATTAGTCTCATAGGTCTAGTAGCAACTTATACCTGTCTTTAAAAATATTTTCCACAAATTACTTTGCAGTAAAAGGAGAAAGAACAGTAACATAGTCTACTCACTGAGCAATAGACCCCATTTAAATGTCTAAGGCTGTGTGATTTCTGGTGAAATTGCAGCTGGCCAGGCCAGGCCCTACAAAATAAAACATCAACCAATTAAGCTTTAAGCCATATTTATAACTTGTAAAAAGTTACATTGATGCAGCTGTTTTGCACAAACAACCACACTCTGATTTGTCGTAACAGGCACTGAACATGGCCAGTTAAAGGGCTGAGCCCGTGGCAGATATTATGCCTGGCCACTGTTAGCATATATTCAGCTCAGTTTCTTTCAGCTACATTTAGCCGCCTTTTAGCTAGATTTAATCTCTGTAGTTTTGGTCCATCATGGACCATGGAAAATACTCTTTGGTAAGAACGAAGGGAACTGAGTCGTACTTGCTGAGAGCCGTTCTTTTTATCGATGTGCCCAAATTTCACTGCCTGCTCTAAATCCACTCCCCTTTATGTGAACAGTGAGAACCAGCCAGCCACAGTGTTGCGTGAACTGCATTCAAGGCAACTTTATTTGCAGAACACATTTCAAACAGAGGATAAATTCAAGGTAGTAAATGTACTGACAAAGCAGAGGGATGTGTCGCCTCGTGTAATGATGACAGTGCAGATCCTTGACATCAGGTCTGGCAATACAAGTAATTTATTGCTGCTAAACCAGTCCACACATGCAGAATGAAATTATATTGGTGTGATGTCCAAATTTGAATCTGATCCAAAGCGTACCCTATCACTTGTCATTATTTCGCAGATAAACATAGTAAGAAAAAGTTATTTTGAACAGCTTTCTTATAATTAAGATACTGATTTCGTATTTATGAGATGCTGAGTCGTAATAATTACGAGACAGAATGCATATATGAGATGCTAACTTTAAACTAAAGGTAGTTCCTTCACCACATTTTACTTGACTTTAAGGTGCTTTAGGTGACAGTTAGAAAGTAGGAACATTTATTTAAGAATAATCACCTACTGTAAACACTCCAGCTACTAAAATCCCATTAAAACAACGGCAAACTTAACATTTCCATAACATGCATCCCAGGTTTAGCCTATGGTCTTTTCATCTTAAAATCCACAGGAAACAAATGTTTACTTGGTATTTTCCATGAAGTGCTGAGTCAACCAACTTTATTGTGACTTCCCTGGGTGTGACTCCATGTAGAGGGTGAAATTGCTATACAGTTAGTCATTTTAGGAGAGCAGACATGACCCTGCCTGGCTTGCAGGCTTACTTGCTTTCCTGGCCTTGTTTTCCCCAGCAGCAAGCTCTATTAACATAACCACTTTCTGTACGGCGGCCAGGAAAGCAAAAGATCAAAACCACCGTTGTGAAGTAAAATTGCTTAACAGGCGGCAAGCAGCAATAATGACCTCAATCCAAGCTGGCCTCCTGTTGGTGAAAACTATGAAAAGTATATGGTAGGTCTGTTTCCTGGATGATCTCATTCTTTACAAAAACGAGTTGAGACAATAAAGCCACAATGTTAGAAAGTGTTCCACCTCTCTGTCTCTTCTTACAGACACCGTGAATATTTACACAACTGAGGGGAAATGTTAATGCAGTGACATGGCATTTAGATGAAGTGCTCTGAATAAGTTGACACATTTTTAAAATTTAAAATGCTCAGTGGGATGTGATTAAAGGTGATAAAGACTCAAGCCTTTATCTGTGTTTCCAAAGGGCTGCATTTACCGTTTGCGTCATCGCTACTAAAAGAGAAACATTTGGTCTCAAAACCGGGGCAGTTGGGTTTCGTGTTTCGGCCTGAAAACCAAACACACATTTATGGAATCATGAGTGAACAGGCTATCGGTTGGACAAGCAGACCCAACAGCCTTCCACTGCTATATGCTCCAAAACCCCTCTCATGAGAGCTACACCTCGATCAGCTATTTTGTGTATTTCTAACAATGTCAGCATCAGCATGGAGCGAATCCAAATAACCAGGAAACTTAGGCCAGATTGCATTGGGCCCATTAGTCCTCTAATTATTCACATAGTCCAGACCGAAAAGGCAAAAAGACTCACGTGATCCACACTGTTCCACTGGCCAGAAATCTCCATATGCATGCGTGAATGATGAACCTCTTCTGTTTTGTTATTCGTCTCCTATAAACGGCAAAACGGTAACATAATGCAACAGACCTCAAACAGAAAAGCAATTATCCTGGTATTTTATTCATCCCTGCAATTATGTGTTTCACAACCCTACAGCCCCTTCCTAAACCCACTCAAAAATGTAAGGGGCGTAACTTTGCAAGCAGAGCTGCTTTTCTTCCGTTTATGAAACAATGACCTCGAAAATATGAGACTTACGTATTTGACCATACCATGAAGTGTTAACCCCTCTACCTTGTCAGCTCGATCCAGGACCTGAAGGCCTCTGTCTCCATCCTTTATCAGCTTCCTTGTCTCATTGTGGTAGTTAGCACGGAGATCCAGGGACGTTAAAGATTTGGCACTCTCAGTGGTTATCTGTAAGAGTGAATGTAAGGATACATGTGGAATCCATTCATTACGCTTACATAAAATGGTGCGCATGGCATTTCCATTATGTACAGTGCATACATTAGATTTCCATATGGAAGGGAAGTATGAATCCTCAAGGCGACTATAACTGTGGGCAGATTGTTGATGTACACCGCGCTCCGATTGATATTGATCTCAATGTCTTGGATGGATGACAAGAAAGGAAAACATCCCAGTTGTAATCAAATAATATATATATGATAAAACAAATAATCAAAACCAGACACTGAAAACAAAACATCGGCAGTCATGTTAGACCTGTTGAAATCAAATTCCAGGTGGGAAATAATAAACCTCCTCAGTCACATAAATATATTGGGTTAAGGTTATTCCATAATACCGTTTCTTTTATTGAATTAACTGGACAATAGCCATCTTGAGCAGCTATTAATAGCATTCAGACATAAAGCAGACATGGAAACTGTGTGTAGTGTTGCAACAATTAAGATGCCCACCAACACAATTAAACGCGATGTGAGTGACACCTTTCGCTTCCACTGTTGCATTCAACTAGATGTGTGAAAAAAAAGATACTGAGCTCTCCGCACACACTTTCCACTGAAATATACTGAAAACACCCGACAGACCTGGTCCACAGCCTCCTCCAGGATGTGCTGGGTGTCCTCCATCAACTCCTCCACCTCTCGGAACATGTCGTTCAGACTGACCGGGCCTCTGTCCAGCAGGACCACCGGCCCGCTCCGCGCCAGGCACAAACTCAAAGACACCGACAGCAGCGCGATACCGGACATCTTTGCCTGTTCTCCGTCCTCCGAGCCACTGCTGCCTGCCAGCGTGCCGAGCAGCAGAGCGGTGTGACGCACGGAGGGCGCACAGCTGCTCACAGCTGGATCCGTTTTATGTGGAAAGTCTGAGGAGCGGTGGCGCTGAACGGTCACGTTGCAGTTCGTGATGTCAAACTCAAATGAGTATGGCTATGGTGAGGTTTTAAAGAAAAGGCGCACCGTAAAGCGAATGCTATAAAAGGAGCAAAGGTGGTGGGCAGCGGTTGCCAGATGTGGCCTGCGCACATAGAAAATGCGGTCATCATACAGGAACAGGCGAGTTAACAAGCGAGTTTGTTTTTTAAATCCCATTTTTTATAATGTCAAAATTAAGAGGAAAAGCACGTGGAAACAATGTAGACTTATTTTATTTAACCCTGTTCATTGTGGTGTTGCAGCACTGCGGTGAGATCATGATGTTATTTACGAAAATCAGTTATTTACCACAAACTATTGCAAATCATGTCTGGGCAGTTTTCAAATCGTGAGGAGTTGTACTTACATCTGAATACCAATAGATGGCCTTATTCTCTCTCTCTGTTAATTTGATTTTTTATCAAACATAAATTTGTTGAATTTATACATTCAGCACATTGTACATATTTAGCTGAAACTGAAATTAAAAAAACTTCTTAAAACTTCTAAGTCGTAAATACTTGAAGTGTTTGTGTGGCACATCATATTTTGCTTTCATCTGGTTAAACAACATCAGATTGTTATCCTCATAGACATCCAGTAGTCTAACTATACCCTTCCTCATTTGTGACCAGGCTGAGGTGCTCATTGCCCCAGACTGGTGAAAGACTGGACAACCCTGTAAAATCAGCCAAATATTTATGAACCTCATGCCAGACCACAATTGTATTTTTCACAAAGGGATTAACTTTATGTTTCCTCAATTTCAAAAAAAAACCCATACAGCGCCAAACCCTTTGAGGACACTAATTTGATCTGTAACCATGGCAGCTCATCCTCTCTAAGAAAACCAAAACATTGCAGCCCTCAACTGTGCAGCCCAGGAGTACCAATGCAAATTAGGTAGTCCTCCCGTATCGTAAGGCAGATAAAAACATATGTTATATTTTTTTATGGAGGAAACCCCTAGTGAGCATGGGGAGAACATGCAAACTCCACACAGAAAGGTCTGGTTCCCCAGGGGAATCGAACCCAGGACCTTGCTGTGAGGCAACAGCATAAACCACTGAGCCACCCTGCCACGCCTTTGATGGAAATTAAAATTATCAACCTACAGAGGGCTGAATTTAAAGAAAATCAAAATGAAAAAATGATGCGGCAGGCTAGTCCATTTTGCTGAAATGTCATTGCAGC
This sequence comes from Gadopsis marmoratus, assembly GCA_036023855.1. Taxonomy (NCBI): domain Eukaryota; kingdom Metazoa; phylum Chordata; class Actinopteri; order Centrarchiformes; family Percichthyidae; genus Gadopsis; species Gadopsis marmoratus. The sequence continues at coordinate 244 of JAVQJF010016543.1, read as the reverse complement.
AACTCTAAATGGCCCCCATGTGCTTGAATGCTGCCTGACAACGTCGGGGCTCCTAATGAGACGACGGATGGTTTCCTGGGGTATCTGCTCCCAATATTGAGCACAGGGCCCACCAGAGGATGTGGGGCCCTCAGGCCTCCCTCATGAAGTCTGTTTCTGATTGTTTGGTCAGAGACATTCACACCAGTGTCCTGCTGGAGGTCATGTTGTAGGGCTCTGGCAGTGCTCATCCTGGTCCTCCTTG
>JAVQJF010016505.1:0-15480 GCA_036023855.1 Gadopsis marmoratus | reverse complement strand
GTGTGTGTGTGTGTGTGTGTGTGTGTGTGTGTGTGTGTGTGTGTGTGTGTGTGTGTGTGTGTGTGTGTGTGTGTGTGTGTGTGTGCTGGAACGCCATTAAACTTTGTTGTTGTGCAAGTTGTTGAACGCTACACAGAAAGTGTGATTTCCCCTAATTGTTCCAGGTCGAGAGAGGTCACGTTATCCAAGAGGAAAGTCACAAAAGCTGAATACAACTTTGTGTAGGAAACCTTCTTTCTTACCCCATTAATCATCTAACAACCCCTAGGATTTATCTTGTGACCCTTTGGCAGGGACCCGATTTTACTGTTGATACCTAAAGTACAGTTCACTGTTAATACTCCAGAAATGTTACTTAAATAGGAGTTTAAATGCAGGACTCTTACTTGAAATTGAGTGTTTTTACATTATGTATTAGTACTTAAGTAAAGGATCTGAATACTTCTTCCACCACTGCACATACCATATTAACCCTTACCATCCTGCTCCCAATAATCACCAACATCACCCGCCCTAGAGTTACCATCTTCTCCACCCTTATGATCCTCCCAGCCATCGGTGTTATCACTTATCGTCATTAGCTCAATTGAAACCACCGCCATTATCATGTTCAAACCCACGTCAGAGCCACAGTGGCAAGTTCCAACGTTAACCTGTCAGAAATCAAAAACCCAGAGCACATAACCGCGGCAGACTTACACAGAGTCCTCGCCACGTCTCTCTGTGTGTCCGTCTCCATAACAACATGTTACACTGTTAACTGAAGTGCACTTCAAATTGAATACTGCTGAACCACAAACTCTACATCACAGTGCTGCACCCCGCCCATGGGCAAGCAAGCACAAAACACTGTTATTCAGAGTCCTGCGCTGCCAAAAGGAAAATGGGTCACCAAAGTGAAAGGAACTCTGCTTTCAAGCGCCGACAGCTATTCATCATATAACCAAAATATAAGATGAAGCTGAAGAGCAGCCAGTTCTGTTTTGTTTAATTCCACATAGTGTTGGATTGAAATTCCTGCAGTTTCAAACCGAAACGGACAATTTTCTGAAGCGGTTTAAGGTTATTTGGTCAAAAACTCAATTTAAACCACACTGTTTTTTGTTTGCGGCCACTTAACAAACATCTTACAGGAAATCTCTGCTCTTCCCGTTTGCCCTAAAAGGCTCCCTGCTACTCAGACGGCAGAATATCTGCGAGTCACGTCTAATTTGGCAATTTCATATTTCCAAAAATGGAGGACTTTTGGTTTAAAGCGCGAAACTCAGAAGAAACCATCCGCACGGATATGAGGAGCTGCGATCGTTGCTTTTATGCCGCAGGAATCCGGCTCGCTGTCAAAATATTTAGTTAAGCTCATCTCTCCGGGAGATTATCCGTCCTAGCTGGACATGTGAGAAACACTCCCAGGCAAACATGCTGCATGTAGGCTAACTCATGCACGCCCACATACCATCACACAGGCCACAGGGCAGCTGCTTGTGCGTGTATATACGCAAACAAAGGCCCGTGAATTTACAATGCACACACCCCGTGTGAGGAAGAGGACATGGAGTAATTATCCCCTGGCGCTCACTCGGGATTCGTTTACCTGTCTAATGGCTCAAACATGCAGCACAGCACAGCGCAGCGCAGCACAGCACAGCACACCGTCTGTGTGCTTCTGCTTTCTTTAGGATTGTCCAGTACTTTCCACAGGAAACCCAAGCCACAGAGGTGGAACCCACACAGCCAGAGGTGGCTGCCCGACGCCTCCAGAGCTCAGCGTCTGCACACGTCCATAGTTAGAAATTAGATTTTGCCCATCAGGGCTCCTTTGTCTAAAAAGATTAAAAGGAGCAAACGTTTAGCACAACCTTTGTGCATGTTGAGAAAACTGTCAGTAGATGGCGAGAATCCAACGACGCCAGAATTGCTCAGTAAGCTTTCTGTTGTCGGGGACTTTAATAAGCTGCCGTGGTGTCTCTATTTCATTGCGTGACGTCGCCTAAACCTTGCGACAGTCCAAGCCAGCAGCCTGGTGCGTCTCCAGCTGATCCAGAATACCCACAGTCCTCCTGGGGTGAGACCCAGCCTAGTTTTTCACTCTGGTTTATTTCTTCCCTGACTCAAACATTAATAATAAAAAAAAGTCTGCTATCAACGTCAGCATCAGAGTTGTTAATTTTCTTATTTTCATTCTTAACTAAGGTTGTGGTACTTCGATCAAAACTTACTTTAACCACAGTCTTGACTCATTTGTCTTATCACTGGTGAGATAAGACAAATGAGTCACCACAGCGTCGGGCAGAACTTACAGCTGGAGGTTTATTGTCATCCACGACCATGAATGTCTCTCATGAGGGCAGCAGTTTAGTTTTACACTAAGAGCTTCGATGACACAGACTTCATGAATTCTGGACTATTTATGTCGAATAAAGACATTAGTTTGATAATAATGCATTGTTGCTCCGGTGATAGCTTTCAAGGAAAATAAGTGGTTGTGCTGTCTAACGTGACACTTTATCGAATTTTATTTCCTATACAGTACTTTGTATTTTTCCCAGAGTAGCATGTATTTGTCATTCCCCTTGTTTTCAAGGACATTTAATCAGCGCAAACACAACAGGCCGCGAACCTTTAAATGAAACTACTGTGTGGCTTCCTGGCTAAGGTCCAGGACAAGTCTCAACGTCAGTGTCAGGCCATCCCATAAACGTCTACCAAAACTCTCACTCTTTCCCAACTCATACCCGCTCTTTGATGTCTGCCCTCCACTTCTGGTGCTGCTTTAACAATAATGACACCAAAGATACTTTCAAAGGAGCGCTGTGGTGCAGAAACACTACAACAGCAATTACATTACAGCCTTCATAGTTTCCTATTCAAACCTATTGACGGTGTTGAGCCACGCAGTAAGGTTTGCCAATGTTTCCATACTTCTGGTGCAGGTAGGGAAATAGAGATTTTCCCTGCTTGGGGTGAGCGGACCCTTGAAACAATATGAGACATTAAAGTCACCAGTTCGCAACCTTTTTTGGCTTGTGACCCTTTACAGCCGAGCCACGTCTACTCCAGACCCCCCGTCGCTGCATGAGTGCAAGGAACGAACGACGTTTCCGTCTCAGATTGTTTAAATTTAATGTCGAACCTTCCGGCATTTCACAAGCAAAACCTTGAAGAAACACAAAAAGGATTTACATACTTTTTCTGAGCAGAAATGTTTTTCTCTTTGCTTGTTAATCATCTTGCACATCCTCAGATTCCTCTTGCACCCCCCTGACCCCCAAGTTTGAAACCACCATTTTAGGCTTTGGTAGGTATACCCAGTAATGACTACACACTGGTGTAACTGGACATTCGGAACGCAAACTAATGTGATCAGACAAGGAAATCTCGCTTGGCAACAATGTCAAATTTACCCAAGTTGAGACGATTGAAGACCCTTCAATGTCATGACTGTTGGGTTTGTTTGTTTTTTTAGACATATCCTTCGGGTGGTCTGGCTGTCATCATGTCTCCCAGACCGGACTATGTTCTCACTGTGGCTAAAAAAAGAAGTGATAATAAACAAATTCATCCCAGCACTTCCAGACTTATTTGCGTAGCAAAGTACTTGTCTCTGTTAACCGCGGTAACACAAAACGCCACCTATTCAAAACGTGACTCTGCAAAAACTGTCGCACCCCGAAAGCGTAACAACTACATAGGTTGGATTTTCTCACCCAGACGTGTGACAGCGCATAGAACCAGATTCCAGCTGAGGATGACTGTAATGAAACATCAGGTGACTGCTTAATGTATAGGAAATACAGTATACATACAGTATACTGGATACACTCACAGCGGCTGTAGGAGTTAAGGGACTCCGACAAACACTTCTTAAACAACACTTAGTGCAGAGCTTCCTGAGCTTTACGTGGAAGAAACGGTTTCGCAGCTGGGGTCAGAGGTGAAGAAGGCGACCCCAGAACTGAAATCAGATACGGCGCTGCGAGGCGCCTTTCTGTTCAAGGGCGAGAACAGCGTGTCGGTGTCTGCGTGCGGCCGTGTCACCGTCCATGTGTCCTGACCTGTGCGGCGCATGGCCGTGGTTGGTGGCGTGGAGCTTCCTGATGACCTCTTCGCTGAAGTCAAAGTAAACCCTTCCTCTGGCACAGGGTGAACGCCGGTGCATCGCCCCGACATGCACACGCACTCATGCACACGCTGTCACACACACACACACACACACACACACACACACACACACACACACACAGTACTGTCACACACACAGGACAAGGCAGCACCAGGGGTGATGCAGCAGCATGTACACACACTTCTCATGCACTACAGTGAGATCACACGCACACACACACACGCGGATCTGTCAGTCACTGCGAAACGCGCACCATCACATCCAACTCATTCAAGCGGCAACGCATCGCCTTGTGTGTTCGGGCCACTCCGGTGACGCGCGCGCATGGCAGCCGACTGCGGGTCAAACAGAAAGTCACTCAGCAGCTGCCGCCATCCCATCCCCGGGCACCGACAGGTATCCGAACACCTCCACGTCACACGGAGCAGCAGCAGCGGCGGCGGCGGACACGGTGACGCCCGCACGTCTCATCACGGAACTCTCCGGGCCCCCGTTCACTCTCTGACTCTCTGAGGTCTCTTCTCCTCGTCAGAGGCTACACTTCCTCCCCGTGGTGTGTGTGTGTGTGTGTGTGTGTGTGTGTGTGTGTGCGCGTGCGCGCGCGTGTGCGTGTGTGTGCGTGCGCGCGCGCGGCCCGGCAGAGTGAGGAGGAACATCCAAGTCCTGGAGCGGAGTCACCGGAGCGGAGTCGTAATTGATCCATCGCTCACAGCCTGTAATTTTAACACAGCACACGCGCACGCGCACGCGCAGCAACGCCGTATATGCACAGCTGCTGTATTGTGCCAACTATGCAGATTTAAGATGCAATGCATGAAATGGTTCGACAACACGTTGCCTCAAAAGCCTAAAGCGGAGGATAGAGGGAGAAGTTAACTAAGACGTGCCCTCATCTCCCAGTGTCATGTAGAAAATGTTTTCCCCATCGATTTATGCATTTTGCCGTTGACAATAAATGTGTGAAGAAACTATTATCTATTTGTGGACTTTGTTAGTGTAGTGCATCGAAAATGCAGCTTATGAGAATCTCTGCTGCCTATGGAGTTTGTATGTATGACACAATAATACAAACGTTCTTGTAAGTCCCCTTATGTAGCACGTATAAGCAGTATACAAACATTATCAACTCATTGTAATGTAGTTGGGGAGTCTGTGTATGAGCAGGAATTAATTGTTAAGTTGGAACGATAGAGCCTTTCGTCTTTGGACGTTAATGCTTAAAGAAAACTCCATTCGCTCACTAAAGTAACATTATTGATATAAATTTAAATAACTCTTTTAAGTTAATACAGTTTTACTGGATCTTAAACCCACTTACTGATTTGATTAACTGTTACTCTGGCAACCTGGTCTACCTTAACTGTCAGCGTGTGTCTGTGGTGGGAAAGAGGTGGCGTCTGGCGCTGTCGCAGGCGGCCTCAGTGCCCGACGACACTGTACAGTGCAGTATACTGACACCCAAGACCATATTTACCATGAAACCTGTGATGACAGATTTGTGATAAACAGCGGCGCATGCAGAACAATGAATGAGCTGCAGAAACAAAACAGAAGAAGGGGGGAAATAAGATCAGAAATACATTGAATGTATAGAAACTGCAGGATGTCTTTGCGTGTTCTCCAGCTTTGGATTACACAAACCTTTCACAATAAAATGCTTTTGGCGAATATAAAAATGTCATCTTAGCAAGTTAAAACCCAAATGGCAAAGACAACAAAGACCCTGTTTACAGCTAAATGGCTGTAAGAAAGCCACCTATTAATAATACTTGCAACAACTAGATTTTCTCATTGATAAAAGGAGCCACTGTGCCTTCCAACTTGCTCTTCCAGACTAACAAACTGAATATGTAATGTTTGGAAGAAAAGGTGACACAGGCTGCATGAGTAACTTCTGCGAAGAGCAGTGACAAAACACCACAGGAAAGCCTTCCTGACTGGCAGCTGAATGAATGAGTCGCTAATAAACACCGTCACGGCAGGAAGCTTTACTTGTCAGTTATCTGGAACTGATTGAGAGAGATGACACATATCACAAGCACTTTAAAAAAAAACAAACAAAAAAACACACACACACACACACACACACACACACACACACACACACACATAATGGGGAGGAGCAGGTTCACAGAGGCCAACGCTGCTAAGCGCCACAACGTCCCCACACTGCCGCTCGCCCCAGCGCTTCACAACACACACAAACGTGAGAAACAAGAGAGGCGGAAGATGTGGCAGCCACAGGGCTGCATGTATCCTGTGCGATAATGGCAGTGGCATTCCTCCTTAATGACGCCCTGAGGCTCAACCACCGAAGAAGAATATACAGAAAGAGTTTGTAATGATCATTATCTATTTGCACACCAGTGGCAGCTGATGCAGATTCTGAATGCGCTGACTGACTGTTCGTCGCGGCTGCGTGCAAGCATGTAGGAGCTTGAGGAGACAAAGACAGCTGGAATATTCAGCGAGTGCTGCTGAAATGCAACACAGTCTCTTTACCTTATGTTGGTCAGATCTATTTTTTTTTTAATGTCACGCAAACGGCATATTTGTGTCATTGCAGCAATACACAGATCAGGGGTTGTTTGTTGTTACAAGTGAGCCATCCAAGTTCCATCCTAAAAAGAGAGAGCCGTCTCTGTTTAATCTTATTCTGTGGTCTGGCATCATTTAGTGGCTCTCTCACGTTGAAAGCATGTCAAAATTAGAAAGACTTCAGATTTGAGCTCATGACTTGATCTGTAATACAACAAAATTGACAATATATATATATTTTTTTATATTTACAGTTTAAATTGAATTGGGACTATAACCCAGAGTTTCTTCTAGTAGGAAACCGCTGAACAAATACTGAACAACACTGTAAACTGACAAAGAGACTGATCGTGTCTATAAGGCTTGGCGCTATTGTGTTTCATTGTTCGTCCTTTAAAATTAATCAGATGTAATGACACTGGCGGCATTATGAATAACAAAACCGTGGCAACATAACAAATACTACTGTATTTAGCGCCCGTTCAAATTATAGTGTGCAAAGAGGTATGTGTTATTTTAAAATCTGTTGATGAAGCCAAGCCACTGCCACCCAGTGAAACTATTCACTCTTGGGTGGGGCACCAAGTCCAACACCACAATAAAAGAGCTCTCAGCTACTAGTGTTGATGGGCAGAACCACAGACTGCATCAACTGTCCTGTTTAAGTAAAGTGAGGCAGGAGCCCTCCATGGACATCAGAGGGCACCATTTCATTCCACAGAAAGACAAAACTAGTTTTTCAAACCTGCGTCCACAAGATGGCAGTGTGGAACTGCACTATGTGGCCTTGGGCCCCATGAAACTCACAATTACAGGATGTGGCATGCTGTGATGTGCCACCAGATGAGCCATGCCCTGTGGAAAGCACTCGGAGCTGGTATAACACAAGATGTAAACGTGGCTCCGTCGAATGTTATTCAACGTTGGATCAAAATGACAGCGATAATGGTTGCGAGGAATTGTGAAGCTATTGTGACAAGGTGATGAGAGCGTGTGACCCCAACATCTTATGCCCACATTTGTGAATTAGGATGATAGGTGGGTAGATGCTGGGGAACTCAATGCGTCTGTGTAAACCCTTAATTACACAACAACCCTGTCTTTTGATTCACGTCCGGCATTTTATCATTCATCTGTTTGAGGAGGACGTCTGCAATTTGAGCGCAAACACAAACATAAAGAAAGCTTCTACATGCGGAACAACACTTTTAACATTTTTCAACCTGCAGCTTTTACAAGGGTTTCAACAAAGAAGCAGAGAGCCATAATTAAACATCGATCAGGCATCTATTTGACGGCTTAAGAGTAGCCTGTGAAATCGTCGCTGGCAGACCACACCTCTGGCTTGCCGCCGTGAGTCAAATCGATATCACACTGCAGACGAGGGGGCCAAAAATAAAAAAAAGACAGACTTTGTCGTGGTGCAGCCAAAGAGAAAGTCTGCAAATAGAATCTCAGATGCGTTTGACAGAACCTGACAGGCACAACGTCACCTCTGACACGAAAGCTGCCGCTCTCGTACAAACACACGCGCAATCACATTAACTCAGGATCAAACAACGGGCACGATCCCTGAGAGCTACTTAAATATAAACTCTAAAAACAGGGAGCAAGACGCAGACAGAGTTCAGAGGGGCAGGCTGACAGAAAGAAAGACAAGTCTACAAGACAGACGCTGACAAAGGAAGCCAGGCACAGTGTGAAAGATATGCAGTTGATTTTAAGGACTCGGGAACAAACAGATTCATCCTCTTTGATTCTGAATGGATTCACAAATCCCCCAAAATCCATGCTAATATTATAATCTCCTCGCTTAGTACTCTACCGCAACAACAAAAAAAGAACAGGCCTCTGAACTGTAAGGCTTCAAACTATGATGCCATGGAAATAAAGCCATCCTGATCTTTCAGCAGATATGCTGAGATTAGGTATCGGAATCAGGAGGGTATCAGGGGAGAAAAGGTCGGATGTGTACACCCCTAATCTTAACAACTCCTGTTTGACCTCAGTGACTATCACAAAACGTCAGGGTGTGGACGTCCACCATGCAAAGCCTTATGATACATCTTCGATAGAGATAAAGATGTTTTCAAGACCTAACCAATCCAATTGCCTTTGACTTGGTACGTCTATATACGTATATTTGGCCCAAATTTCAGTCCAGCCAGTGCATCCATGTCCTATCCTCAGATAATGTACATTCATGAGAAGGGTTCACATGGAAATCTATCAAGAGTTGAATACATAACATACTTGAAGGACAAGGGGGGACACAAATATAAGTCATAGTTGCTCCTGTTTGCTGCATTGTCTATCATCATTCTTAGACATGTACACAAACATTTGTTGTATTTTCCTCTCTCACACACACACACACACACACACACACAATCTCAACACTGGTTTGAGGAATCTGCACAGCAAACGACGGATCCCTCTCTCAGGACAGACAGACAAAGTGCAGTATGGACAATCAGGATGACAGAATTGTAAACATATATGAAGAATCTATCAGGTCACACCTGCTTTCTTCCTGCTTCAGGTCACGAGTGGCAGGGCATTCCTCAGTTTGAACATGTATTTATATAACCTTCCACTTAATAAGGAGAGTCCTGCACAGATGCCAGTGTGACTTCATGTGGTAGTGGACTGGAGTAGAGGAGGACGTTTTTGGGGAAAAACTCTCCAGTCACAGTGTCGCTGACAGTTATTTCAGTCCAGTGATAAAATGACATTTGCTGTTTTAACAGCAGGTTCTTGTCATTGCCAAGGTCTACGCCTGTGCTGCTCCTTAGAGTACAGCGCACAGTCCGAAGTCGTCCCTGTTCATTTAACTTCACTCTGAGGTCTGACTTTAGCATCAGAGCTTCACTCCAGACACTTCATTAATCCAATCTTTGCACTTGACACATCAGTCAAAGTGACAGAGGAGAGGAGAGGGATGGGAAGAGAGGAGAAGAGAAGTAGAATAAGGGGTTGACTGAGCATAGAGAAGGGGGCATGTATGAAAAACAAATGAGACGAGGTCAAAAACATTAGATTTTCAGGTAGAGGGAGAACTTGACATCGACGTTCTGTCTTGCTGGTCTTACCACAACATAGTTTTCACTTTCTCCCCCACCCACTCTCTCTCTGTATAAATCTAATCCCCCTCTCTGAGAAAGAGGGCACTGCAGTCAGTCCTCCTGTGATTAACCTAATCCCATGACCGCAGAGCAGCGCCCCAACACCACACAAAATCTGACGTCTGCAGCACTCACGCTTTGATAATCGGGGGAGCATACTCCGACAAAATGTGAATGAATGAATGAATGTCAAGCAGCGAAGAATGTAAAGCCACCACTGAACATGTGTTACCAGCAGAAGCCATAGAAGCAAGTGCTCACAAAGAGCGACCTACAGTTCAACATAGTTTGACTATAAGAACACTGATGTCCGTGAGTGAACCCCACTAACATTAACACCAAATACATTAGAAAAACAAAATAAAGGTCTGTCCTGGGGCATTTTTTTTGTTTTGGACACTGGGAAATGTTTAACTTTATCTCAGAACTTTCTCTTTGACCAAATCACACAGATTTAGGCTATTCTATGTGATCTCCTTTTGATAACTAATGAACCATTTGTTCCACTTCCATCCACTGGGCCTCCCCTGAAACTGTTCGGAGCCCCCCTGGGGAGGCCCGCTCTGACCGACATCACGTTCTATCAAATCATCATATGTTTCATGAGATAAACAGCCTCGTTTTTGTGACAATGCACTTTCCAGCTAATCAGTTTATTTATCTTAGAAAGTAGGAGGATTTTCTTAAACCCATAAGGGAACACTTAACCTTTCAGTAACTGGTAACAATACTTGCCTCTGAGATGTAGCGGAGCAGACGTATGAAGTTGCATAAAATGGAAAATGTTATCTGGCTATGCTGTGTTTATGCTTGGTGCGGTGCCTGGATTTGATCATCTGCCGCCTCGGCGACATGTTTGTCTGTACATGTGCCACCTGGTCCTGCTCTGTCAAAATAAAAACAACATTCACTCACACAAAGAAAGGTTGCTTCACTTCCTCAGTGGTCAAACTCAATTATTTAGAGCAACTCCATACATACTGCAAAGGAAACCAGGCACATACGTCATTGCTGCATTTCAAAGACACAACACACATTACATTATAGTCTGTCAGTTGGGAGTTCTTCCAGCGAGTCCAATCAGCAACGTGCACGCATGTGTGCGTTGTGGTGAGGATATTTAAGGCTAAGAACATGGTGGATGGCGTTTAGGGTTGGAGGGCTTGACCTGACTTAGGAATAACAAGGCCCACACATGCCAAGTTCTCTCTCGCAGGCTCTTTTCCTTCCTACTTCTAAAGCGTAGCACCTTTTTATCTGCTCCATCGCCAACTAGTCAGGCTACAGGATCCGTAGGAGTGTAATCCGCAAAAGTGGCTCCAAAACAATGATTCACTTCGGGTTCATAGATCAAGGAGAGCGAACGAGGGAATGTTCAACCAAATCACTAAACCGGCAGCTCCGCGCACACTTCAGCTGTTCATAACACGCACGAGAGGTTCTGTTTTTGAACCAGCACATAAACTAAAGCTTGAAATTGATTTTTGAACAAAAGCACACCGTTTCAAGTCATTCCACTATATACTATATGATATATATGATCAGTTCTAATACCACAAGTCCTGCTTTAGGCGAGGTTTAGGTTACTTATCACAAACATGTTAATTCCTGCTGGATGGGCTTTTACATTATTGCATAAAATTAGATCTGGTGCCCCTGAACTCCCCTGAGACGAAATGTATACACAGGCCAGTGATATCACATTTAATTTACACAGCTTTGCGAAGCAGAAACCCACTTACTGTAGAGTTTAGTCTGGCTTACAGTATATCCGGACAAAGGGAGCACAGTTGAAGTTTGCTATTCAGACCCACGGTTGGCACTGTAATCCCAAGTAGGCAGAGACATTGGTGTGATTACAGTACAGATGCACATCAGTGAGCTGACATGAAGTGTCTGTGCGGCTGGCGAGAGGGAAGAAAAGAGCGTGGGGAGAGTAAAGAGCGAGAAACATAAAAAAGGGCCGTTTTCACTCCACGACTCTCCTCCTATGCACTGAGGTGATATTCTTGAATCTGAAAGTGTTATCAGCAATTTTCGGCAGCAATCTACACAACGTACACCACCGAGCTTCCACTACAAAGGACCGAGTGTAATGAGAAGGACCCGCCGAGTCTCTCACGCAGGAATTAAATTCACATACAAAAGCGCACACGCAGATACATCAGCACAGGCTAAGTAGTCAGCCGTCTCCCTCAAATTATATTTACATACAACTAATTTGCAACGGCAAATATGTTTTGAAGGAATCGCAGTGCCGTCCAGATTACATTTTCCATCAACCTAATGAGGAAATAATTTACCTATCTGGCAAGTTGCAAAAAACCTGATATTGAACGTATCAGTAAAACAAATGTAATTAGTTTTCCACCAAAATATCAAATCTTTTGGTCTGCAACACCAACTCCTAGTGACTAAGTGACTGTGTTTTGGCTAAGGTTGGGGAAACATTGTGATCTTGGTTGAATACAGAAAACGTCTACAATGATTTAGAGCACGAGACACAACACGGTTTATCAAAATCTAGCCAAAAACACTACTTTCCCTACAATTAACCAACTTGCTATTGTTGCCTAAACTTGACCACAGATGGGATTTAGGGGCCCTGGTCCAACTCCTGTGCCTTGTATGCCACCTCCCCGCGACTCCAATTCAGTGCACACAGTGTTGACTCTGAACACAATCCAGAAACATAACTGGCAAAACAATTTAGTAATATATAATACATGCAATTTCTAGGAGACAGGGTTGCAATAGTGAACACGCGCATCGACACAAAATCAGAGGAACACACCCACACTGTGAGGGGCAACACCAAAAAATCTTGACATACCAAACCCAGGAGTGACGACGGAAGCAGAAAGGGCTGATGGGAACATCCAGACCGCGTGACATCGTTGTCATCATCTTGGTCACCCTTGTCATCAAGAATCACTTTGCTCCTTGATTTGTTTATTGTTCTCTGCAAGGCTCAACTCAGTAACTTACTTGATTTGATACATAGGTGATGAAAGTGTAACACTGGTATTACTGAAGCAATCTTCTTAAGAAGCAGCCGACACGCAGGCATCGCACCCCGGATGGGTCGTCTCAGGACAGTTTCGGGAAATTCATCAGGATAATCTCAGCATCCGTCACGTGATAACCGCTTACGGTGTCGATAAAGCAGCAGGTGGTGGCTCAGGCTGGCCACACAAAATCGCCCCCCATGTTTATTCAGGTACCGCGGGTCAGCGGTTTGCAGCAAATAGGATGAGACGGAAAGTGAGTTCCAGCCACGTTAAAAACAAACTGTAATTCTGTCAGTCACAAAAGTATTTGCAGCACGACCAAAAGTCCTCCCAGTTTAAAGGCTGACATTGAAACACCAAGATCAGACAAAGTACTACAACCACAAAAAAATGGATAGAAAAATGAAAGCGTATTTCCTTCATGACAACACTTATAATCCCCCGACTCTGTGTTGATCACTCACTGCATCTGTTCCATGCCGGTTTTCCTCTGAGCGCCCAGAGCCACGTCTCCCGTCTCTGCCCGTCCCAGTCCTGCTGAAGTTCAGGTCTGCTGGACTACACACAGGTCACACTTCATGGATGATCTTTGATCCCTAAGTCCCGAGCAACCACGGTATAGATTTGCACGGGCCGAGGCAACAACTGCTAAACCGTCTCGCTTCTTGGCAACAACGACTGTCCATCGAATTATTCCGTCCATCCCACTTCTTTCTCTACTCCAACTACAAGTCAGGTACCAAGACTAACAACTACCACCATCTAATCCGGAACAATTAGAACCACAAGATAGGGTTGATAACATCGTTAAGCCTCGATGTTGTGACAAGCTGCTGTGACACGTTTCTGTAACTGAAACTGTTCGTAATGCCTGCGACTGTATAGGCCTCCATCTACAGCACCTATCTCAACATAGTCTACTGTAAACTGAACAAAACATACTTAGCTACGGTTTAAAATAACTTCGAACATCAGCTGTGGCCTTTCCACTGAAATAACAGGCCCAGCGGTAAAGTAATCACCCCCTTTGGCAACAGCATGCTGGAAGAATCGCATTCTCGTTGGTGTCCCTTCTCGTGTCACCCGACCTCGTGTTATCCTTCATAGCACTCCCCCGTGTCACAGCTATATCTATCTCACTGTACGTGCTGATTGTACCTACACGGGGTCCGATTACACAGAGCCGCGGCACGCCGTACGAGGCCATAAGGACCATGGCTACGACTCTAGGCCGCATCGAGACACACAATCCCCGCTTCTGAAAGCAACGCACACGTGGAGGACAGCGCGTTTCAAACAGCCAGCTCCACTGGCTGACGTGCAGCTCGACACCCGAGACTGCGCGGATCAAATAGCCTTCAGCAAACACAAACAACTGCCGGCGAACACAAAATCAGTTTTTACACTGGTGCCCGCCTTGCTAGTCCGTTCAAAGTGCCTCTATAAAACAGCATGTGACACTGCCTAGCAACAAGTGGGTTCGAAAGCACTTGACTCACGGCTCTGCGTGGTCGGCCATTGTTTGCTGTGAAATCTGGTACTTTTTCACGCCACGGTTGGATGGGCTCAGGAAATGATTATTTGAAACGGTTCCTATGGACAGAACAGGAAAAAAAAATTTTATTTTTCTTTCAGGTGAACTGACTGATGGATCAAGTTTATATTGGGCTAACGCAGCGGTAGATTTGAATAAAGACGCTCTCTCTCATTAAGTAGAAGTGAAGCTGCTGCTCTTCTGACATGCTGCTGTCATTTTGCAGGCTGTGCAAACGTTGTTTGAGACCCAGATTATTTTTTTTATCACGAGTCGTTGGAGACCAAACCTTAAACTTAGTGAATATTAGAATTTATATTCACCAGGTGGCCAGAAACACAAATCTGATAAATGGGAAATCTTCACTCTTGAAAACTCAGGGGAATCAACTCTGGGAAATTCTTCAAACACACTAACATGAGAGAGAGGAAGAAAAAAAAAATGCAGACAAAAGCACTGAGGTGAGAGACATTTCCATGGCAACCACATTCATAAGCCTGACTCCACCAAAGAGCTGTGACCTTATAGTAAGCCCAAGGATTCATAATGCACCTGAAGCAATGACGTGACAGCATTTTATACACGTCTTGCTTTAAAGCCATGATGTTACAGCAATAGCTTTCTGTTACTACAGCTCGCTAAAGATATAAAATCTTTTTTATGTGTTTGATTTTAATTGAATTACCTACATGTGTTGGTAATATATTTTGCATTTTCTCTCCTGCTCTCACAAGTGTACCGTGCAGAATTAGTCTAAAGTAATGGTCAGTATTGACATCTTTTGCCTTTTCATAGGCTGACTACAACCACACATAAATGCTGACTCTCCTTATTGCTGAGGTGGATGGAGTATCTCACGACCAGCTGATTTCCCGATGGCCAAATGTTCCCTATATGGCCAATCAAAATGAACTCATTCAGGTCTGAGACAATTCAGCAACATTCCTGGACCATCCTGGTGCCTAAATCTGTCCCGCAACATGCATGGGAAATAGTAGAGGTAGACGTCTTGGCTGTGACTGATCTGAAAATTCATTCATTCATTCATTCATTCATTAACCAGACTGCTTATCCCGAAGGGTCGCGGGGGGGGGCTGGAGCCAATCCCAGCTAACATTGGGCGAGAGGCAGGAAACACCCTGGACTGGTCGC
>JAVQJF010016499.1:0-19292 GCA_036023855.1 Gadopsis marmoratus | reverse complement strand
CGGCCCCCCCCCCACCACCGGGGCCGCGGCCCCCCCCCCCCCCCCCCCCCCCCTCTCTTCCCTCCACTATACAGACCAGAGCAGGAGACCAGAGCGTACTTACAGAGGGCTTCATTTCTCTAAAGAAACTGTATGAATCAAGAAGACAAAGCCAAGAATTTAACAAAGTGATGGAAACACACAGAGACTCTTTCTACATTAACAAAGCAAATCCATTTTAGTCAGACCAGGAATGTAGTTTTACCCCCATTCTGCCTGTGAGCAGACGACACGTCTGCCAGGCAGCAAGTAACGTTATAAAGCCGACGCTCGGCGAAGTTGCAGAAACGCCACGTCCCTCGAAATGACCGCTAACCCTGCTAACACACTCTGCATCACTCGCCCCGTATGCACTCCATCGTCCATCTCTGCGTCGTAGCTGAGAAAACTGTGAAATCCCACCCCCCCCCTTTTTTTTTTCCTGCCACTCATTTTGAATGCATGAAGTGTGATTTTCTGCATTTGCTGCTTTGTTTACTTCCGTTTGTTTTCTGTACAAACAAATTATTTGTAAAAATTTTTTTAAAGCTAAAAATCCCCACCCCGCCCCTCCCTCAGTTGGTGTTCACGCCTTCTCCCTCCTCCTTCTCTTTCGGGTGTTGTGATTGGGTGAGAGCAGAAGGCGCCTGGGCAGAATGGGGTTAATAACAGTAGTGTGTGTTGTAGTTTCCAACTGCACTGATCCTCCTTTGCTAATTAACGTTAGGACGAGGCGAGCAGCGCTAGCATGGTACTACATTGTAAACTGTATAATGCAAGCTTTTTTTTTGCGGACGATGTTCCTTTTTAAAAAGAATTAAATGGAAAAGATCATGAATACCTGTGTCCACCCCCCCCTCGAGCTCATCATCAGCAAGCATATTTAAACCCCCCCCCCCCTCGCCTTATCTGCCACAGGTAATGAAATGAAGATATTGCCGTGTTTTATAAGACATCAGACGCAGTGATTTATTTAAATGTTGAGATAATCTTATATCCTGAGGAGAGCGAGCGAGAGGGGAAATAAAACATCACTACTTTACTTTTCGGGGCCTTTTCATGCTGAAGTAACATCAGGAAACGCCTCGTACGAAGGCTGAGAGTCCTGCGTGGCCGGGTCCGGACTTTGTGGACGTGACGGATCGACTTTTGACTCCGTTGTCAAACGTGGAAGCCTTGAACTGGTCGACTGGTTTGCAGTAAATATTTAACACTGAAGTGGCGATAATAGGTGACTTCCACACAACGTCAAATGTATCTAATGTGACAGATTATGCAGACTTGTTGAACGAGTATATCTATGTAGAATTTACGATTTGATGTGGTTTTTGAAAACATACCGACCAAGTCATCCAACCTGTTGTCGAGACTTCTGTCCCCCCAACCGACACCCCCACCCCCAGAACATTTGTTGTTTTTGTTTTTTGTTTGTTATTTTTTTTTTTTTTTTTGTTTAAAACTACAGTTGGTGTTCATTAAAGTGGAAAGAGGATTATGAAAAAACTAAATGATGTGAAATCAGTTGAGTGTGCATGCCTGGACTCAGATTTGTGATTTGTTTTTAATTATCTCGCACGTTCACAGGTGAGGAGATGATCGGATTGAATTACAAAAGGTTAGAGCAGCACTGACACTGTGTGTGTATAACGCCTACATTACACCTAATGAGAATAAAATTGGTTACAGATTGATATAGATGACAGCGTTCAAATGTCTGAACATTTTGGTTTCATAAAGTGTAGAAAGCCCGTGTTGACTGTGCAGAGACCAGGACTCATACAAAGTTTGTTGTGTTTTCACAGTTAAGGAATATGCTTGAATTCAAATATACTCCTTGAAAAATACTTGATGTTTTAACATAATCTGGTGTTTGATCATCAACACAATCACTCATGTAAACCAAAAATCTTTAAATATTTTAAATGAAACGATCCCGTCATATTTGTTTGTCCCCTGGCGTTTATAGTAACTATTTAAGATGTGATGGTAAAGGCTTCAAGAGTCTGGATGTTATTGCTTTACGTACCCTGAGACACGTTAAATGTTTCTTTATTTGTCTAACATCTAAATTTTAGTTCAACATGTGGGACGTCGTCGTGGAGCAAACATGGTACATATCAAACAAATGCATCTTTAATCAAATTAATCTACTGACATACCGTTAGTTCTGATTTCCATTATGGATTATATCTTGAGTTTGTTTTATTCCTTTTTTTAAGTCATACTTATGAGTGTTGTCCTTTCAAGTTGTGTAAAAAGTCCCAACCAGAGGAGTCAGAAATCCTTTATAGTGTGTTTTTATATCCAATTCAGTAAAAATAGAAAAGAATGCTATATGCTATAATATGCATAATATCAGCTTATCATTGCCTCATCATTTCTGTAATTCAGTCTGTTAGCAGCAGATCGTTATAAAAGCTGATCCCATAGATGAGGTTAATATCTCACCAGCAGGTGGCGCCAGTTGTCGGTTGATGGTGTCGAAGGGCGAAGGAAGTGAAGAAGAAGAATAACTTTGGTTCCAGCAGGTTGCTGGCTGGGGTGAAAATGCTGTTTAGGAAATGACATCTATGTAAGTAATCGGAGTGCCGTGTTAAACAACTTATTAATACATGTTTAATAATAAATTCGTAACTTAAATATCAAGTTTTAGGTTACTCGGCGGCCTCCCTTTTCTTGCAAACTTGAGCGGATTTGGCTCAAAACTGAACAAGCTAGCAGCAGCATTAGCTGCGGGGTAGCCAAGAAGCTAACCTAGTTAAATAAGTAAGTAGCTTGCCGTTAGCTTAGGCTAACGCTAGTCTTATTTCTACTGAGCGTGCTGTGAGCCAACGGGTGCGTTTTATTGCCAAGTATTTATTCACGTGAACACGTATATTTCTGTACTGTGTTAGTTCAGTGACTGTTGTGTTGTACAGGTTGGTCCTGCCGGCAGGTGCCGCGTTAGCACGTTAGCATTAAACTGTGGAAACTAATCGGTTTGGTAGCGGGCGCTGAACTCATGTTAAACCTGCTGAACGTTAAAGCGAATATCGGCTGCTTCCGTTAATGTTTTCCTTTGTTTCGAAGGTCAGACTCGCCGGTACAGATGAGTTTATTTTTAGCTCCTTCAGACTCGGGTTTCACCGGACTGTTAGCGGGTTAATACACAGCCGCGTGTGCGCGGTGGTGCATCAGCCACAGTCCCCCAGGGGCCCCGCAACCTTCACTGTCCGTCAGTTGGATCCGGTCGTGTGATTAACTGCCAATTTGTTGAGTGAATTAGCGAACAACATCTACTGCAGCGGATCATTGTTCCATAGTGTTGAGGCACAGGTGGTGTTGCAGTAGCACTGATTGAATGGCCTCACGGAGGGCAGCAAGGCACCAGAGAGAGCCGGTTAATCATTACTGTTGCTTAGATCAGTGGAGTTAACACGACCACATGATGTATGTTTCAAAGGTCACCAGCCTCTGTGTGTGTGTGTGTGTGTGTGTGTGTGTATATATACATACAGCGGGAGCAGCTGTAACTCTGCAGTGGGCTCACATACGTGCGCCGTCGTTGCTATGGTAGCAAGTAAAAGGCATCCAGATAGTGGCTGATTACTTTAGTTTCCTCCCAAATAATTTACCCACAAAAATGCTCTCGCCCGATAGTTACTTGGATTGCTGACAACGAACTGAAAAGTCTTGTCAAGTAAAATGTCAAA
Source organism: Gadopsis marmoratus (assembly GCA_036023855.1). Lineage (NCBI taxonomy): Eukaryota > Metazoa > Chordata > Actinopteri > Centrarchiformes > Percichthyidae > Gadopsis > Gadopsis marmoratus. The sequence goes on along the minus strand of JAVQJF010016499.1, from coordinate 15,582 downwards.
GATCGGCTGGCTCCACCTTCTCAAATGTTTTTATATCATTGTAAACCGAATGTTTTGGCCTGCCGGTCGGACAAGATAAGCCATTTGAAGACATCATCTTGGGCTCGAGGACATTGTGATGTTTCACTGTTAGATATTTTACATACTAAAATTAACATTGATTAATCAAATGTGACCGTAACCATTAGTTGCAGCCCTAAGCTGAAGGCTTTCATATTGAATGTACCACAGTGGGATTGTATTTCTTGGTTTGGGTGCGTGGTGACGCGTCTCGTTCTGTTGTCAGGCTGTCTGGTGTCGCCCAGGCGGTGATTGACTGACAGATGCCTTCATCATGATGCTGAGCTGCAGCGCTCTGGTCGTTGCCCTCCTGCTGTCCCAGGTCAGAGGCTTCCTGAACTCCTCGGAGGACGACGGCGTCCCTGAAGAGTGGGTGCTGCTGCATGTGGTGCAGGGCCACATCGGGGCCGGAAACTACAGCTACCTGCGCCTCAACCACGATGGCAGAATCATCCTGCACATGCAAAGCCTCAAGGGAGACGCGGACCTCTACGTGTCGGATAAAACCCTGCGGCCGAGCTTCGACACCTACAAGCTGCAGTCGGTCACCTGTGGCCAGGATGTGGTGGTGGTGCCGGGGGACTTTGCGAGGCCCGTGGGCATCGGCATTTACGGCCACCCATCTCACAAGGAGAGCGAGTTTGAAATGCGAGTGTTTTACGATCAGACGGTGCCCCAGGACCATTTTGATAAGGGCTCATACAGTTCAGAAGATGGGGAAAAGCAAAGGAAATCCCCTCAGGCAGCAGAGGAGGACAATCAGGAAGTGGAGTCGATCTTTTGGACAATTCTAATCGGACTTTTGAAAATTATACTTGAGATTTTGTTTTGAAAATTGTTTCCTGTCTTACACAGCAGACAGAATGAGGAGATTCGGCTTTCTTTTTTCTTTTTTCCAGCTCAGTCAGCCTTGATGCAATTTAAATAAAAGATTATTTTTAAATTCTGTAAGGATGAGAAAATGTTGCACCAAACTCCATTGAGAATTCTGGCATTTTAACAATTCCCTTGCCTTGTGATCAAACTTAAAACGGTACAAATCTGTTGACGATAAAAGCTGTCGATGGATCACCGCTGAATTTACCGGTGAAACCCGACTAACCTGAACGTGTTTCACAAAGTCTGTATGTTTGGTGACGAGCAAATGAACGTTAGCCGGTGTCCTCTCACACAATTCATACGACAGAATGAAGCGTATCAAGGTGAAGCACATGTCTAGTCGTGGCCTTCATTTGGGCTTTTGTGTCTTTTTATATTGAACTGCAGTTCAACCAAAAGGGGACATTTCTGGAGAGGATTTTTAAAACTTTTTTTTTTGTTCCTAGTTTATCTTCATACAACACTCACATGCCATTTGTAAGCTTTGGAATTGGTCCAGTAGATCTCATCAGCCGGCATCTACCAACAATATAGTCCTTTGGGGCGAGTGGGTCCACTAAAAGTGCTTGTTCTTGCCGCTGAATCTGGCTCCGACTGTTATTCTAAGTGTCTGACAACATGACAGAGACGGACCTTTTTTTGTTTCACCAGAAATGGAAGGTCTCGCTCTGAAATCTCACGAGAGGTCGAGTTGTGGCAGGAAGCTCCATTTACTCTGGCTCAAATAAAAGTGGCACGGCCGTCGAATGCAAATGCCTCATCTGCGTCGTCGAAATCGGCCATAAATATTCAGCCGTGACTTTGGAAATATTTGCTATCGATTTCTCTACGTGAGCTCCTCTGTCCTACTCGGACTCACGTTTTCCACAGTGCGAGATTTCGGAGCGAAACTTGTGATAATGGTGAAACAAAACGTTCTCTGTAGGGATTCTTTCCCTGGTGGTTCAAATGAACTGCAGCACATCTAAGGGCAAACGTGCGAGTACCTGTTTCATGCGGCGAGGCAAAAAGCCTGCCGTCATAGCTTCCTCCTCACACTGCCTCCGTGGTCTCCCCTCCAGAACTCTGTCCTCTGTGCGTCGTCGCGGGCTCTAACGGTGCACACTTTCAGACGGACGCTCCTTGCAGGCATTCATGGTGTTGCACTCGGTTGATCACACAAATACGTTGAAAAGACCCATAACTCTGACGCCGGGTGTCTGAGTGTTGTGTTAAGATGGACTTGAACCTGTCCTTTTAGCTTCATCGTAAGTCTTCAAATCAAGTTTAGCATCGGACAGAGCTGTGGCTCACCCTGACCTCGGCCTGTGAATGAATTAGACCGCTTGTCTTAACTCTGCATTTCAACACCACGCAGGATGTGCGTTTGTGGGTTCAAATATGTGGAAGAAACAAGCCGAGCAACACGTCACTGTTGGCGCACATGAGGCTCCTGCAGGGCGGGTTTACCGTTGGATAGAAAGACAGGCCTGAGAACGGTGCAGGGTCATGGGGACGTCCGTGAAGGTGAAGACGCTGCTGAATATGCTTTTGTGATTCTTTCATGAACACATGCTAACATGCTACCAGGCTGTTAACACTAGTAGCAACATTTCCTTTTGGTTTGATTACTCACGTTGTTTTCTTTGCCTGTTGGACGAGCTCCTGATTTAAACATCGCCTCCTGCTGGGGGAGATCAGCTACCAGTACACTTGCGACCACTGAGCAGAAATGTTCAACAGTGCCTTCGGATCAGTCTTTTGCAGGGTGAACAGTCGTGTGGGTTTCCCCGTTTATGGAGACGATTCAATCATAGTTTCTAAATAAAGCGGTTGTTTTGCAGACTGTTAAAATGTTTTGTCTTTGTGTCAGACGTGATCACGTGGAACCTGGAGTTTAGACGATATGACCTCGTTTACCAGAAGCTGTGAAAATGCACTAAATTCTTTTCAAGAATTTCATAAGCTACTCCCAAGAGAAATCTAACAACTAGCATTAAGCTATACGCGGCATGAGTCATGTTTCCAATGATAACGATCATATTGTAATAATCAGTGTGAAGCTGCAAACTATTCACACTGTTCACTTCAGCCCCATCCTTTTACATCCTTTTTTCTTTTCAACAGGTCTGCAACAGTTCCTTCGTTGATTCGGTTAGGGTTGATTAGGACAGGCCACAAACATGAATATAACACTGTTGTGCCCATGAGCAAGACAACAAAAACCCAACAGCTTTGAAAAGATAAATGATTAACTGAACGCAAAATGATCTGATTGCATTTCTGTCAACTAATTGACTAACCAGCTAATCGTGTTGTATGGTTTTGGTCTGTTTTCTACACTGAATTTGAGATGTTTACCTGCACATGTAGGTCTTCAACAGCCGTGGAAGCCGGTGTCGATGGAAAACCATCCTGGAAGTCATTATGAGGAACTTTCTCAAAACAATCACCAACTTGTTTTGAGGGTTTCTCATTATTGTGCAATTCCAAGTCACTATTTTGAGATACTAACTTACAGGATCTTTTATTTTTAAATCACATTGGATGTAATGGGCATCCCATAACACGCACAGACACCTTTTCACACTTTCCAGTTCTTCTAACATGTAAAGAAAACAGCGGAAACCTTCGATTAAATATCAGCCGTCTGCAAAAGATGACGCTTTATTTCCAGCAGTGAACCCAGTCAGGTAGCAGTTCGGCTCAAACCTGCGGAGACAGTCCAGACCTGCAGAGACAGTCCAGACCTGCGGAGACAGTCCAGACCTGCAGAGACAGTCCAGACCTGCAGACCTGCAGAGACAGTCCAGACCCTGGTCTGGTTGCTGCGTTAACAGCAGCCTGAACAGGGTCCCTGACCTTCACGCCTTTGGTTATATGTTTATAATCATTGGGAACAAAGAGACCGGCAGTCTGTGCAAAATCCTCCAGTCCTCCTCATCATCATCATCATCATGCCAGTCTGGGGGCCAGCTCGATGCTGTTGATCCTCAGCACCGCCTGTGGCTGGATGATGATCTTCTTGCGCTGGAACCGATGTCTCTTCCAGAACGTCATGTGGACTTTGGGCCAGGACTCGGTCTTCTCGATCACGGTGGCCTCGACCCTGACCAGGTCCTTCCCCAGCAGAGGCCTGCCGATCAGGGTGAAGTCCTCCGCGCCCACCATCAGCACCTTCTCCATCCGGATCCGCTCGCCGCACTCCGCCTCGATGTGGTTCTCGATCAGGATCAGGTCTTCGTGGGTGACCTTCCACTGGCGGCTGGCGAAGTGCACGACGGCGAACAGCCGGCCGAAGTCCTGCTGGCTGATCCGCTGGTTCACGCTGCTCACCACCGCGGCGTGCCGGCTCCGCTCCTCCTCCTCCGGAACCGGGATCGCCTCCGGCCACGGCGGCCTAGACAGGGAGGTCCGGGGCACCAGGTCCCGGCTCATGGAGCTCTGTGTTCGGACAGCAGCGGGGAGCCGGAGAGAGTGTCTCGATAACAACATGCTGCATGTCCTCCACAGCCCTGCTCTGCTCAGCGCCATCTTTACAGGAAATGCTCTGGGGCCGTACTGCGCATGCGTCGCTTTCACCAAGTCACATGACTTTTCCTGCTTTCGAACGCATCACATCTTACCTATAAATAAAAATACATCGGAATCCTCTTATAAAATTTATTAGAAAAGCATAACTGACTCCTTATGCTTGTTTTGTTTTTACAACGGTCCTTTTTTTCTTTTAAATTAGACACGGACACAATATGATGCTGTTTCTACATGATGTAATATATCCCCATTCTTGTTGTATGTTCTCTGACTGTTCTGCTGCTTTTTGTTATTGCAGTGCATATATTTATTAATATATTGCAATAAAAGCAAGAAGGACAGAACGTACCTATACATAAACAAACTTCTACTACTGACTACTTCAAGGACTACAGGATGACTGTAAATTTACACTTTAGAAAATAATCCTGCTCCTGAGGTCAGTGTTTTTTGTACAGATAAAACAGTAATCTACAAGGTAACAGTAAACACAATGAAGCATATAAATATAGTGGTGTAAAAATGTAATTTCATCTAAAACAAACGATGCTGTGGAACGAGTAGAAATGGGTAAATGTGTTTGATTTAATATTTTATTATATGTATTATTATTTGTGTAACGGGTGATATGATACTAGATCTGCATGTCACAACTTTGATCGTCTATTACATAATGAACTACTAAACTGTAATTATTTTGTTTGGGGGGGGGGGGTTAGTTGCCGAATTTCCGGCAGCACCTTAACGCAACGCAGATCTGCCTCCATTTTGTGTTGGTCGGCCCGTTTCCGGGTTTCTGAGCAGGGACCATTAAAACGGTGTCAGCGGGGAGTATGGCTCTGCTTGCAGGTCGGGAGTGCGGGTGAAGTTTTCCGTCGCTACCCGAAGCCGCTGAAAGTGGCCGTTGAAACGCGTCCAGCGGTTCGATCCGTGCGCTGCCTTTTCGCGAACAACTATTGTTGGCGGAATTGACGCTTGACAGCTGGAAAGTGAACGTGGCTAACGGCAGCTAGCTTCGCTGTAGCCGCCGCCGCTAGCCGAGCTGGTGAACCGTCGAGCGCAAGCTAGCGTTAGCCGGCTAACCTGCGGGTGTGTTCGGCGGCGTTAAGTTACATCACCCGGACTTGTCAGCACCCTCCCGTCCTAATTTCTCTTCGGCTCCGACGGAGGGTCGCCACAGCAGCACTTTCCATTCATGTTGTGTTTGAGGACGAGACAGTCAAACCTCTTCTTCGGACCAGGGTAAGTTGGAGGGCTAAACTTTTCTCCCACCTAAGTTTAAGCTAGTGCCAGGTATGTGCGTCCGCCGCAGCGGGTCCTTTACCTGGGAGCGGCCGGAGCGACCTGCCCAGGCCCGACGGACCCTGCTGGGCCGAGTTGTGTGCCGCTCGGTCGGGCTGCATGCGGTTTTACTTCTCGCGGCGAACTCCCGAGTGCGTCCCAGCGACATTGTGTGTTTTATGGCTTCTAAAGATTAAATAAGCAGAAGAGGATGCTTGTTTTTGTATTTTTTGTTGTTTTTTTTAGTGGCACAGTCTGCTCCTGGAAGTGGGGCGGGCACATACAGCAGGCTCTGTTGTGGCTGTCAGTGCCCCCCCCCAAAAAACTACAAAAAATAAAGCCTAGAAAGACGCACAGAGCCGCGGGCCTTTCAGCTCACTTTATTTCCTGCACCACAAAATAAAAAGCATCCAACTTCCTCCTCCCTCCCCTCCTCCTCCTCCGCCCGGCGTCACGCTGTTGATGTGGGAAAACGTTGTTGTTGTCTTTTCTCCAGCTGTTTGTGAAGTCAGCTTCATGGAGAGCAAACCTCAGCGACCAGGACCTTCGGTTTAATCCCGAATGGCAAGGATCAGTCAGGATTATAGGGGTGGACAGGTCAGGACCTGGTGGCCGTACAGCTGTAAGTTTTGTCCGCAAATAAATGCATATATTCTTCTGCAGAGGTTTCCTGGCAGCCAAATGCATCCAAACACGATCCACTGCTTTGTTTTCTGTTATAGTGAACTGAGTGTCTCGGACTGGGCTTGTAACAAGCAACGGTTTGGTATTTTTACTTAATGACTTGTATGAATCGATTATGAAAATAGCCTGGTTAAATTGCTGACTATGGATTAAGCAGTTCTTCGCCGTTCTTCTGACCTCTGCGTGTTGATGAGCTTTTTGGTCGTAATGTGGACACAACGTGGACGCTGCAAAGAGTATGTGTTGTGATTTGCTGCTCGGAGCCTTCGAACAACACGCTGGCGGCTGTTTCTGGGTGATGGATTGACTGAGAGTCGCAGCACATTTCCCCAAACCGCGCAAAAGTTGCTTTACCTGACTCGTCATCAGGGCTGATGCTAATGAATAACTGATGTGGGTCACCATTAATACCATGTTACAAATGGCATGTCTGCAAAATATTGATATACAATATGATAATTGAAAGTTTCTTAAAATCAGCCAGACATTTACTTTTGTTTGCCAAGTTTCTGCTTGTTTCAGTTTCCAAAATCTTGACACCACATGAATTCAGGGTTAATCAACTAATTGTTGCATCTCTAATTCAGAAGCAGAGGGATTTGAAAAGCCTGATAAATTCCGGACAGGCCAGCGGTATATGTTTGTTTTCAACACTAAACGTAATCTGAAACAGAGCAACGTTGCAGTGTGAGGGGCGTTTGGACTATTACTCAGATTATTAGTGGCATAATAACAGGCTTAATGCAAACAGTCATCCAGACTGTCTGTCTGTGTCTCTGGCTTCAGTCTTTGGAGGAAAAAGTAATGTTTCAAGATCTGCTGAGTGCACAGAGTAGAGATATCCCCCCCCCACACACACACACTAAGTTTCTGTCTTTCCGTTTAAACCACGTCACCGACCGACTGGCGAGCTTGCTCGGTGAGATTCCTTTGGTTTCCCTCAGTGAAAACCTGACAAGGCAGCCTGAGGAATGGAGCAGCCGTGGAGGGTGAGGGTGGGGTGAGGAGCCAACGCCGCCTTCATCAGACGGCGAACTGGTTTGGGGAGATCCGGTGACCTCAGTCATTGTGTGCAGAGCTGACACGCTTGGGGCAGGTACAGGTGTATCATCGGTATGTTTTAATGTGGACAGGAATAAGGTGTTGCTTTGAGTTACTTGGCAACAGGCCGCCTTTACCTCGTGTCTAAACGGACAAACTCCTCTGTGATCCGTAAGAGGAGCAACTGTTTGTTGTTTGTTTTTTTCAGAAGTGGAATCGAGAAAAACAACTTCATCTTAAAATCGCATTCTGGGTATAACCAGCTGAGTTTTTTGTTTTTGGATTATTAATTAGGAAAATGGTCGTCGGACGTCCGGCGAAAGATCAATTTCATTGTTTCAACGATAATGACTGGGTACAAAATCCACAGTCCTCGTTCTGTGTAAAAATGCAGGAACGAGTCCTAAAACCCGGAAACGAGTGTGTTTGCACTTCCGATTCCCTCGTCTGGACCTCGGCGGCTTTTTGGTCCGATGCCTGAAATGAGGCCTGTGGTTAACACAAGCTTAAGAGATTTTCACGCTTTTTTGTTCTACGACGTAAAATTCATCCGTTAATAGCAGACTTGTGAATTCAGAAGCTTATACATGTCTTTAAAAATATGCGGTTGCTAAATGAGGCTACAGAGTTTGTGCTCTTAACTGTAATGCTGCAGACCCCTGACCTGCCTCAGCAGGCTTACAGCGTTGTTCTACAGATGCTCTGCACACAGTGAAGTGTGTGACCTGCATTTTCAAATTCATCCGCTCAGGAAAGCATGTCTGCAAAGCACGAACCCCACCGACACACACTCTTCCTCCCCGGCCAACGAAGACACCAAAGTCGGTAGCATTCATCCTCCGGGGTTCATGAATTTCTGCACAAAAAAATGGTACTCAAGGTATTTAGCTCAGAATCGACAGGCTGCCATCGCCGTGGCTACAAATGGGTTCAAAGCTGAGATTTCACAGCACCACGGTTTTCTCTTGGCCCCCGTTGTGACACTGAGGGTCTTTTGTCGACACGATCTTCTTCTCGCCACACTTCACTGACGTATCCCAGGAGCTGCTTCTGCAACGGCGTCCTTCTACCAAGAATGTCTTCCTCTTTGAGCCCCAGCCATTTGTTCCCACTGTGGGGGAGCAGGCTGAAACGTGTTGGCGTCCAGCTTCAGTCATCTTGTTTTCTCTTTAAACGCAGCAATTCGTGTAAGCAGCGACTGCAACTTAACCTCACGTTTCTGCAACTGGGTGGAGGGAGTTGCTTCAAGCCTGATAAAGCCACAAGGATGATGATGAGGATTTTTGAAAATAAGTGATTATATTCTGACAATCTCCTACAGTTTTCTGTCAGATCTTTAACTCCCCTCTGAGCCATGTTTCATGTCACTTTTAACGGACAGGCAGAGGGAGTGACTCGTTTCATGCAACAGGAGCCAAAATAAAAGCACTTTTCATATTGTGCTCCACACAATAAAAGAACTCTCTGTCTATAATACAGCAGCTTGTGTCCCCGTTGTCCTTGTTACTCGAGGCTATAAGGTTATAAGCTCATCGCTCCACGCCGATCTGATGTCTTCATCCCCCCAGTCGACCTTTCCTGTCTCTCTTCAGCGGTCACTGAATAATGAAAGCCAAAATGCCCCAAAAATATCTTCATGCACGTCATGATTGAGTCTTTTCTTGAGTCTTTTTGCTTTTTATCAATACAGCAACTTCCTCAATTTATTTTCAACGAGCACATTTGCACAGAAAGTAGACAGTAATTCCATTATTGGCACAGCTCTGTATGTAGAATACATCAAAAAAGCAAGAAGGCAATGGGTTAACTGTTGGCCCAACCCTACTTGTATATTTACAGTTTTATTTTATGGACTATGGCGGATCTTTCAAGTGGACTGTTTATTTGCCAGTTTTATTATGCAGATGTTTCCCCTGCGAAAAGGAACCAAATGCCCCTAAAAAGGAGATCAAGCAAACAAGAAAACATCGTTTTGAAAAACGTTTGACTTGTTACCTTCTTATGGAGCCATCGCTGCCAAAAAGGGCTCATCTTGTTGTTCACCGGTGACTGCTTCATCAGAAACGGGGCTCTTACACCTGACGTCCAAAGCAGAACTGCCTTCCAGATGCTCCAGTACTGTGATGATCGTTCAATTCAGTTTTATTCCATTTTATTTATATAGCGCTATATCATAACAGTTATCTCATAGCACTTGTTAATATAGAGCAGGTCTAAACCAACTCTATTATCATTTGATTGGTTTCTCTTTTTTTCAGCCTGGTCAGTTGAAATATGTTGTTTTGCAGGACTCGGCTTGTGTCGTCCCAGCTGAGACGGTGAAGCCACCGGTCCTCATCCCACACAGAACGGTGCCAACAGCGGGACAGGATGCCTATTCCTCCCCCTCCCCCTCCTCCCCCAGGACCACCACCTCCCCCCACCTTCCGTGAGGTCAGTGACTGACACACACACACACTCTGCAAAGTTTGCGTCAATCAGCCACAGAAACTGGGAGATTAAACAATTCTGTGCAGCGAGACAGACAACGTCTTACCTGATGATACGTTTGCAATTCACGTTATATGATGAGGAATCGCACGCTGCCCGGTTCTATCGTTCAAAGTCACCAACACGTTCATCCAGAACAGTTCACTAAAAATATTCACTGGCTTCTACTTTATTAGATATACTTGTATAATATAATACAAAAGCACTGCAGTAAATCCTGCATTCATGACGCTTAAAACGTCCCAGTAGTTGAATCCGTGCTTTGTGTTTCATACTTCAATTTGATAATCAGCATCTGTAGAAAATTACAGGTGAGCAGCTACCAGATCTTTGACCACTTTCCACGGCATGACTAGCTTGGAACCGTTTCTTTTTCTGTTATAAGTTGTGGACAGTACCTGGTACTTTTTTATTTTTATTTATTTATTTATTTTTTTGATATCTCACCTTGGTTGAGATTCAAAGTGAGCTGTGACGATACTAAGAGGTGGAGTTAAGACCCTGAAGACCACTGATTGGTCAGTGACAGTCTTCACCGTTTTTAAATAGCAAAGCTTCCATCAACAGCGACCGCAATGTTTTGTCAAATGCTTCCTCTAAGAGAGGTGTAGTGCAGTTACTTATTATTGAACCTGAAGTCTGGACTCGATATCGGTGTCCTGGCATGAACACCAGAGAAGGTTAATTAAAGCCAAAATCCTTCACCTGCAGTCCAGTAAACCAGCTGCTGACTCATTTTGTTTTACAAGCCGTGGTCCTTGCCGTGTGAACCCACACAAACCCAAGCCCATAAACTTCCCGCTACGACTCAGACCAGAGGAAATGGAGGTGTCATCGCGTACTTGTTAACTTCCTCCACAGGCGAACACGACTCCGCCCAAACTGAACTCATCCGAGACCAAAGGCAGGGGAGCGCTGCTGTCGGACATCTGCAAAGGAGCCAGGCTAAAGAAGGTCGGTGTGGTCAATGACCGGAGCGGCCCGATCATAGAGAGTGAGTCAAAACGCACCAGCACACACCAGTGAGCCTGTTCAATATCTGCACTCAATATCAATCTGCAGAAATGTGTGTTCAGCGACGTCGGTAGGAGCAGGTTAGTTAGCAGTTGATGTGTTTTATGAAATGCGGGAAGGTGCAAAGAACATTGTTTTTGTTCTTGACCTTGGACACAGCTGGACAAAGTACACGAAGGTCACGGTTCACCGACCAGCTCTTCCTGGAGCTTTCAACAGCATTCCTCCACCCTCGTAAAACTGAAACAGCTGATCAAACTCCAGCTGCTGATGAAGGCCGTGAGAGGCAGTTGATAAGCCCGGAAAAGTGCTCCATGTTGTGATCCACATGTTTATGCTGTTATGACTTCAAGAGTCGGTGATGTGTACAAGTGCTTTGCAGGATCAATTTATCCATTTTTACTCTAAATGATAATTCTCTTGTATATTAAAAAAAAGCCTATAAATCTGCAATTAAAGTTTATAACGGCCTGTGCAGAATGAAGGGAATTTAGTAGAGGCTGGTCAGTCTATACTGTTTACCCTTTGTTTTAGATAATCAATCATCAAAAGGCTTCAGTATTTAGCTGTATAGAGCTGGGAATGAGCCGTGGTCTTGGCTGATTTTATCCTCTTAATAAAGAGGAAACGGGAATATTTGCATGGAAAGGAGGAACTAATTCCACACACCACTTTTCCTAGCAATGTTTCTACCCGTTTCTGACTTGATAAAGATTAAACTGATAGATAGATGATGCTGATGCGAGGCTGTTCCTTCCTCTCGCTGCGCACACTTCCTGTCCCATCTGCCGCCATGCTGAATAACTCCTATTCTGTCCAGATATTTGAATATTAAAATGTATTTCTAGTTCTGCTTTCACCTTTGTCTATGCTGACATTGGTCTCGTCTTTTCCCCAGAATCGGGAGGAGGTGGAGGTGGTGGAGGAGGCGGCGGTGGTGGTGGTGGTGGAGGCGGCGGTGGTGGTGGTGGAGGTTTTGGAGGCGGCGGGCCAATGGGAATGGGAGGCCTTTTCCAAGGAGGTGTACCAAAATTACGCCCAGTTGGAGGTAAGAACTTTGTGTGTGTGTGTTATATTTATCGTATCTTTGCTTCATTTCTAACGTTGAAAGTTTTGTAAAGTCTGCGCTGTTTTTTGCCAAAGTGTCCTTATCGTTTGTGTAAATAAATAAACCGGAGAGGGGAACCGGGAGTCAAAGTCCACCTCTGGCCGGAGCTCATATATCAGTCTGATATTATATGTATATCAGTCATTTTGTAATCGGTCAGTAGTTTATTCAGCAGCAAGCCAACACAGACAGCCACATACAGCAGATGAACTGACAAAGGAGAAGAAAGCTTTTACTTTTTATTTCTGTTCTCCGGATCATTTTGTGGTTATATATTGCTTTTCCTCCGGCCCACTTACCTCTGATGGAGCTAAAGCAGTGAGGGAAATGAATTATGAATGAAAGGCCGGAACTTGGTTATTTATAGAGATCAAATATTTACAGTTAGAATCTGTTCGCCTGCAAAAGAGAGTGGCTGTGACCTTTGACCTCCTTACTGGGAGAAGCTCGGTGCCGACCGAGGATGTAAAACAGAATGTTGATTCTGTGATTTCTAAAGATTTTAATGGTCAAATGTGGAATAATGATTGTGTTATTAATTACTGTTGAATCTAAATGTGTTAGTCAGAGTTTTGTAACGTTACAAAGCTCCTCTGGGTCTGTTGGACCATTATGGACTGTTTTTTTTTTTTTTTTTAGGACTGTTTCTTGGCAATATAGAGTTTTTATATGATTTTTGCAGTAACAGGAGCAAGAAATATTGATTTGTGAGGTATTTAACTGACACATGGGAATCCAGCTCCGTGCCTACCACAGAGCCAGCCCTCCTCACCAGCCTGTCCAGCCTCATAGCGTCCCTCTTCCTAATTATGAGAGCTGACACAATTAATTTTTTGTGAGGGACAGAAAATGAATCGGCAGATGTTTTGAAAATTGATTACTCGTTTGTTATTTTTCCTGCTTCTCAAACGTGAGGGTTTGCAGCTTTTCTGTGACTCCTATGTGTCAAAGGAAAGTCTCTTTGGGTTTGTGCAGCTGGTTGGACAAAACGAGCGTCGTCCTTTTCAGCTGATGTTTTATAGGCCCAACGATTTAAATGACGAGTCGATCGTTAGTTGATCTCTGTGTCCTTCCTCCAGATGGTTCAGCCGCCGGTTCGGTGGGCAGATCCGCCTTGAGGCCCCCAGGGTCCCGGCCCGCAGCCCCTCGCCCCCCCACAGGCCGCTCCTCCTCCCCCTCCCCACCCAACAAGCCCTCTCCACCAGAGCACCAGCGCTCCCACCGCCCCTCGCTCCCTGACATCTCCCGCCCCTCCAGCAGCAGCAGCTCCTCCACAGGCAGCGGGATGAAGCACAGCACCTCCGCCCCGCCGCCTCCTCCACCCTTCAACAGAAGTACCCGTGGCAACGCTCCACCTACCCCCAGTCAGAAAGCACCATCCTCATCCTCCTCACACAGCAGAGAGAAGCCCCTCCCACCGACGCCCAACAGAGGCCACACCCCTCCCAGCTCTGTGAAGCTGCCCCCGTCTTCCAGCAGACCCCCGACCGGCGGCTCCTCGGCTCCTCCGCCTCCCCCGCCGTACAGACCGCTCACATCAGGCAGTGTCTCCAATGGGCCGTCCCAGGTAGACGGGGGCGGGGCTCCAGAGCTGCCACAGAGGCACAACTCCCTGCACAAAAAACACACATCAGGAGGCGGCAGCCAAGGACGCAACCACGCTCCTCCACCTCCTCCCTCATTGTCTCCCTCCTCCCAGCAGGGCAGCAGACCACCACCACCTGCCAGAGAGCCACCTGGACGCAGAGCAGGTACGACCATCTGCACTGTAAACACAGACCCGTCGTGGCCTTTAAAGGTCAGAGGTCACGACTTGTACCGCAGACCTGATATCAGGATTTTGTGTCGGTCAGTAGATCATAAAGTGATTTTTCTCACTTTTTAGCATTGTGCTTTAAAAGCACGGCCTTCACATGCCTCACACTCTTCTCTTTTCTGTGTTCCCTCATTCCTCAGGAGTGACTGGCCAAACGCATGTAGAATTAGAGGTCCGATATATAATCTGTCTAGTTTGATGAGATATGGTCTCGTGTTGGCGCAGGTCTCAGGTCTGTGTGTTTCTAACACCCGACTGAAACAGCTCTGATCACGTAGTGCGTCATCGTCATCGCACGAGACAAATGTCTCGTCGATCAGCGTTGGACGACTATTTTAATTAGATTATCAATTACTGTTAATTCTCTCTAACTTCCTTTCCTGTCATTTATATGCTGTCCAAAAATACTCTATTCCATTTTAGGACTAATCATTCCTTTGACCAATCGTTTCAGCTCTGACTGTGTTTTACTGTGCATTTGCATGTTAAGGATATGAGCGTAGTCCCTGTGACGAAGACGACATCAGTCTATTTCCCAACTGGAGGAATGTTTTTATTCAGAGAAAGCAAGTTTTGACTCGTTATCTCTGAAGTGCAGTGCAGCCTTAAAGCAACCAACTGAACTGTGCTGAAACGTTTCCTCCACCATCACAGCCAGTGGAGGTCGACTCTGAAAGCAGAGCAGAGGGCAGTGACGTCACTGTGACGTATAAATCCCCCTCGTTGTCTTCTGTCTGTAGCATCCAAGCCTGGGCTGTGGTCGAATTGTCAAAGACAAGCCAGCAGCCTTCAAAGAATATACAGGAAGTCGCAGAAATGTTTACATCCTGTTAGATCCACCTGTAGTTTGGACGTTTGGATCTCTACGGCTGAAATAAACTGTACAACCACACAGATTGAACCTTCACAGCATACAGCAATAGACTATCGTTACAAAGTACAATTGCACAGAAAATGTGTATATTTCTACTGAACGTGCTGTCAGCTCTTTGACCAGGTGACAGCCAGGCGTTACCCATCATGCCCTGGGTCAGAGAGCGGCCACGGCGCCTGGCTCTAAAACCTGCGGCCGCCTCGATCTCGTGAGGTTATCGTTGTCCACGTGACGTCGGAGCGAGTCGGATGATTTTGTTTCCTGCACAGAGCAGATTCGTGGCTCGCTGGAAGCACGTTATTAATTGGAATTCAGAGTGAACGCACAAAGCAGGAAGGCACTTGTTAGCCGGAGCTCTGTGTTGTGATTGGAGGACGGAGCGATTTTGCCATGAGGCCTCCTGGTTCCTCTGCATTCCTGAAGCCCTGTGGAATATTCCAGCATTCCTCTTCACGTTCTCTCGCTCTCTCTCTCTCTCCCGCTGCCTCTCCACCACTTTTACATGAAGTTGCAAGACGTCTTTCGTTGTTCCTGTTCTCTGCTGTTCTTTTAATTTTCTGATATTTAAAAGTAAATGCACGAGAGCTTTATTATGTGTTGTTAGTGCCGTGCTGCGGCTGCAGAGTCTCCTGCAACTGGGAATAACGTCACAAGCTACAGTTTAAAACCGGTTCTGTTCCAGACACCAGTTTCTGCTGTTTAAAGTGCTGTAATGTGATGTTTTGCCGCTAAGATCTGTGGCGTAATTATTTTTATATATATATATATATATATATATATATATATATATATATAAAATAAAAAACATTGTTGGATATCCCT